>CAUHTR010000406.1:0-137277 GCA_959609185.1 Schmidtea polychroa | reverse complement strand
TCTCTAGATAAAAACCATCAAGATAACTGGTAGAGATTCATCAACTTAATCAAAGAAGCAGGACATGTATTTAGAAGAATCATCAAAGATTGCATTATCAAATTATGATGACAAAGATTCATTATTTCAGATTTAAAGACAACCTTCCAATTGAAATGATTTAATCCCTATAATAAAAAATCTTGAGAAAATAAACAAGTTTATGACTAAAAATTACAGATCTTGATATTTAAAAGTGGAGATCATTATCCTCTGAAAGATTTCCCAAGATTTCCTCAAGTTCGAAACCCAATAGCTATAGAGGAAAAATGTTTCAAGACTGAAGATTTAACACCTAAGAGTTTAATTATAATAAAACCAACTAAGACTGATTATGTGATTTTCAAATATATAAAATGTCGACATTATTTAAGGATATTCAAAGAATAATGAGCTTATGGACAAGCTAAAAAATTATATAATCTTATTGAAGTATTAAAAAAAGAATATCATTTAAAATTTTGTAAAACTTAGAAAAATAATTTTTTCATTATAATACTTTTATTATTACATGTTTGGTATTTATTTATCCTCAAATAAAAACTATCTAAATATATAATAATTATTCTATCCCTTGATCAACAGGTTTATCAACTAAATTCTGTTCTTTAATCTCTTTATTATTCTTCTTGTACTCTACGATGAATAATAGCTTCTCGACCAGAATCTAGTTTAGTTTCCTACTTGTTTATTAAACTCTGTCAAAGTTTTAAACATTCTTTTTGTATTTCAGGTTCTTGAATGATTGAATTGAAAATCCATGTTATACTTTAAATTTTACTTTTTAGAGTAATATATTTAATTGACTTTCAGGACTTTCAGTAGGACCAGAAGCTAAAATATCTTTAGTTTTTATAGGTTAGTTTCTTAGTTTTATTTTTCGTACTCTCGGTTTCTATAAGGAGAAGGTATTCCTAAATCTTTTTATTCTTCATTGTAGAATCTGAAACACTAAAGTTTTTACAAATTTCAAACTCTATAGCTTTATATTTTAATGCATTAGATTGTAATTTTGAAATATTAGTTTGATCAACTTGAGAAATTTTGTTCTAAATATAGGATTTAATATTCTTCAACCATCTTTCTCTTGAATCTTTTTCCCCTTCCCTTGGGTAATCCCTTGAGTTTTTAATCTTAAAACCTCATTCTTTATATCTTGTATTATTTGATTTTGATTTCAGTATATCTCATCTTGTCAGAATTCCATCTCCAAAGCTTTCAATTGAAATAAAAATAATTTTGAATTCCTAATTCTATGATAAACAAACTTCACGATATAAACTTTTCTTTTTAGAAGTATAAGATAATGAAACTATTTCAGTTAAGAAAGAATCAGCTACAGAATACTTCCTAAATTACAGGTGCAAGAGTTACAACAGGAAGTGTCACGGTAAAATAACTGTTAATATTGCAGATGTAAATCCTAAAGAATAACCTATAACTTTTAAAACTGTATTCCCTTTATTCCATCTATTTTTAATTTTTTTATAATGCTTTAATAAATCTTGTAAATGTAAGGTTTCTGATTTAAATTCTTTTACTCTCATAATTTCAAGTTCTGTGGGAGCCGAAGGCTTGGGACCTTTGGGACCTTTGGAACCTTCGGGAGAATAATATCTTGATGACAATTCTGGGTAAATTTTTTCTTCCATTTTAATAATAAAAAAAATAATTAAACTCTCAACATGACTTTATTATGTGGTACTAATGCTCGCATTTCATAATAACCTCGTGTTGAGAGAATGTCTTTATATAATTCCATCAATGCTTTACAAACTTCTTCAACATCAACCTTTTTTTCATAAAATATTAAATCTATATATTGTACAAGTGAACTAGAAAAATGAATATTCTTACTTTTTAGTTTTATGTGGATTAGTTTTACCTGAATGGGTTTTACCATACCAATGTCCATGTGTTAAATCATAACCAGTAATTATAACATCACCCTTTTCTAACTTGCTATTATAATCAGATTTCACAAACCATTTCATTGTTTCACCATCATCATCAAATAAAAGAAATAAGGATCAATAATCTTTACAACCATAAAAACACTCCAGGATTTACTATTTGTTGTTATTTCTCCTGGTTCTATAAAATGTTTATATGTATTGGCTAATAATGTTTTATTCTGAGGTAATTCAGCAGCTCTTTTTCTAATACTATGTGTAGTGTTAATGTGTATTCCATGAGATTCTAAAATTGAAATTCTTTTATTAAATGATGTAATCACCTCATTTATTATATTATATATTGTATTAAATTTAGTATTCATAATTTGTTTATCTTTAGAGTTTAACAGACTTTGTAACTTATCAAATTTATCATTAAATCGTTGTTCGATATTATTAAGCTTTGATTCCATTGAATCCATTTTTGTTGTTAATGAACTTTCAATTCTTGTTGTTGTTAAATCAACATATTTTTTATTAACTGCATCAGCTTCATCAGTTGGAAAAGATAATTCTTTTATCTTGTGTCCATTTAAAATTAAATCACCCTTCATTGAATCACCTCTTTCATTAATATATTTATTTTCTGTTAAAGTTAATATTTCTTCTGTATTAAACCCTGTTTTTATTGTTCCACCACCTCTATTACATGGAATATAAGAACTCATTTATTAATAATTTAAAATGACATATAGGAAACTTTGTATTCAAACCTGTTTCAAATGTAAATACATTGAAATCTCTTCTCCATTAAAATCAATCAATTCTCCTTCTTGATTAAGAATTTTAAAATTAATATCCATTATATATTTTCTACATAAAGGTAAATAATTTGGAGGATTCATTCTTTCAACTATTTTATATCCCATAGGAACTGTGTTTGAGGGAAAGGAATATAAAACATTTGTTTGTTTACCATTATTATAAGAACCAGTTATACAATCGCAATGAATATTTATTGTGTTTGTATTTATTATTTTTATAATATTTTCTGATGTTATATTCTCAACTACAAGTGTGATATAATGGTTTCGTGTAAATCCTAAAATTGTTCTAAAGAAACTATTATTTTGAAAATGAATTCCTATATTATCTAAAGTCATTATACATTTTGAAGTTGGTAAATCCATTTTAATTTTAATGACTCCATTTGTTTTTTTAGAAAGTATATTATTTAAATCTTTTATCTCATAAGCTC
Source organism: Schmidtea polychroa (assembly GCA_959609185.1). NCBI lineage: Eukaryota > Metazoa > Platyhelminthes > Tricladida > Dugesiidae > Schmidtea > Schmidtea polychroa. The sequence goes on along the minus strand of CAUHTR010000406.1, from coordinate 134,085 downwards.
CGGGTTCGATTGTTATTATAATCTTATCTGTAGATTTATGGCTTATATAATAAAATATGTTATTATCTTTAGTTATATTAAAAATAGTATTATAAGCACAAAACCATAATAGCCCCAATTCATAATTTAAATTTTGATCTAATTTAATTGAATCTTGAAAGTTTATAGTAAAGTCTGATTCTTTTGAATTTATAGATAAAGTTCTTGAATATTTATCTGACATTATGTTTGCCATTTTTTTTAAATTATCTTCCGGAAGGTTGCGAAGCTCCATTTTCTAATAGAGATTTTAAATCATTATAAATTTCTTGGATTATAGATTCGAAATCCTCTGACCCATTTAATCTATACAAAACATATAAACTTAACACACCACATATTTTAGTATTCCAAGGTTGAACTTGTAAGGAATTAAAAGTATAATCCGAGAGATAGTCTTCAACTTCTTTAGTGGGTTTAATCCCAAAAGAATCAAAGTATATGCTTGCCCCTCCCCTCTTATTATATATACAAACCCAATGAGATCCTTTTTCATTTGAATTTTGATAATTGATAATAATGTTTTGGGGACTTTGTCCAATTTTATATAATTCATCATTCATTAATATTTTAATTTTTAAATTTAAATAATCTGCATAATCTTTTAAATCAAAATTTGTTTTTGTATCAATTCCAAATGTTTTTAAAAAATCTAATACGGAGTGTTCGATTGGGGGATTAGTCATTTGTATACTTATTAAATTTATCTTTTGAAATTATTCCTTGTTTTAACAAATCTTTAGAAATCTTTAAAATATCAGAATCTAAATTATTATGTCCTGCTTTCCTTGCAGACAAAGTTTTCTTAATTCAATAAAAAGATTGATTGGATTTATCTCCTGGCCCTGACCCTCGCCCTTTCCATCTCCCTGACCCTGACCTTCTGTGACAATATAACCCCTTTCATTTTTATTTAAATATTTCTTTAAATCTTGAATATGTTTTGCTTTTGGACTAGCTTTTATTAATTTTATTAAATTTAAATATTTTTCAATTTCTTCAACATCATCTGAAGGATATCCACAAAGTAATCTATAAAAATCATCTGTAAATTCAAAGTCTAAATATTCATTATTATAAACATTTTGTGAATGAATACGTGGTTTATTTTCTGAATTTAAATATAAAGTAAAGTTTTGATTATTAATTGTTATTATTGTATATCCTTCAGGATTAGTATTAAATGATGGTTTAATTGAAGGGGGTAAACCCTCTCTAATTTTAGGATCAACTTTAAGAGGTTTTGTTTTTAAAAACATTTCTTCTTCTTTCACATCAGAGGTTCTTCTACGTTTTCTTTGATTTCTTTCTTCTTTATCTTTTTCCTTCCACTCTAATTCTTTTTGTTGTTTTTATCAAACTCTAACTCTTTAGGTTTTAATCCCTCTATAGCTTTAATTGTTGGCTCTTGTTGTTGTGTTATTACATAATTTAATATTCTAGATTCAGTATTTTGAATTAAATCTTTTTTATTATATTTATCTTGTTCAGATTGTAATTTTTTTAAAAGTGCTAATCTTTCTTCATATACCATTTTAATGGTATTAAAAATCAATCATTTTGGTAAAGGATCCGTTGGAAAGGGTTTTCAAATACAATCCTTTACCATTTTTAGTTTTACAAAGACATCCATTCTTTAAAGATTTACATATTTTTTTTAAATCTTCTTTATCTTTCAAAGATAAAGATTCAGATTCAGAAATTTGATTTTTTAAAAAATCATTTAAACCGCGGCCTTTATAAGGATCAAGATATAGACCCTTTCCCTGAGACTTTTGCAGACTCCCCTCATATGGATTAAGATAGAGACCCTTTCCAACGGACACTCCCCCTTTAGCTTGCCCTACCTTCTTCATTGAATTGATTTCAGTTTGTAGTTTTTCTTTTTCTAAGTCTGTCTTTTGAGATTCTTTAGCTTTTTGAACTGTAGTTGCAATTCCTCCAGCTATTCCAGCAGCACCTGATAGTCCGGCAATGATTGCAGGTATTAAAGCAGCTAATGGAAGAAAGCCCCCCCTGACCCTCTCCCGACTGAGCTTGCCCCTTTAGTCTTTCTTTAACTTGTTCTTTTACATGTTTTCCAATAAAATATTTTTTACCAGAGATTACTACTGATTTATTTTTATTTGAATTTATTAATTCTTGCAAAGATTCCTCTGTAGGATTCTTCTCTGTCATTTTATAATAAATAAAAATGGATACTTGGAAACCAATTTTAAATAGGCATAAATCTAAATTTAATAATAAAGTATTTCCTGATAATTTTAGATTATTAATTGTTGGTTCTTCTGGATGTGGAAAGAATGTACTTCTTTTGAGGATGTTGCTTGAAGATGGTTTTTTAGATTATAATAATTTAATCTTTTATTCTACAACCATTAACCAACCGGAATTACAACTTTTGAAATGTGGATTTGAAAATAAATTAACTAAAAAAGCAATAATTGATATTTTTAAAAATCAACATACATATCCCGAAGAGGTTTTTCATCCTTGTGATATGGTTGATTGGTACAAGGAAAAGATTTTAGAATCAGATATTAGTAATAAAAATGATTATATAGGGGATGGAATCCAGATCTTATTCTCTAATAAACCTGAAGATGTTTTACATTGTGATTTACTTCCTAAAGATAAAAAGAATCTAGTTATATTTGATGATGTTGTTAACATGAAAAATCAAGAGATTCAAAAGAGTTACTTTACACGAGGTAGACATAATAATTGTAATGTTATTTATATATCTCAAACATATTATGCTTTAGATAAAAACTCTATAAGAAATAATTCTAATTGTTTTATATTTTTTAAATTAGACAAGCGTGATAAGAATATGATTTATAATGATTTATTTTCAAATGTTGAACCTGATAAGAATATGTTTGATATGTTTGTTGATAATCATTGGAAAGAAAAATATAATTATATTTATTTGGATAGAGAAGAAGCTGAAATGTGGAAAAGTTTATTTTAACTTGTTTTCTATAGTTCAGAAACTAGTTTTCTGTAGTTCATTATTATAAAATCTACCTAATATTTTTTCATTATTTAAATCGATGATACCATATGTTATTGGAGTTGTATGATGTATTTTATTTATAATAAAAATTTCATTTGTCCATTTTGCTGTGAATCCTTTTTCAAATTTATTTTTATATTTAAATATTCTTACGCGGTCACCAATTTTAAATTTTGGTTTTTCAAAAACATTATTTTCAACATTTACCACTTTAACTGTTTCAGGATTCAAGGAAGCATTTAAAGGTGTTGATTTTATAGAACTATGTACATCATTATTATATTCATTTACAATCTTTTGTAACAATTCATTGTTCCATTTTTCTTTTCCAATAGCAGTAAAATATTTCCACATTTTATTTTTTAATGTTCTATTTAATCTTTCAACTACGACTGCTTTTCCTTCGTTTTCTGTTGAATATAATTTAATATCGTTTTCATTTAAAAACTTTGTAAAAACTTTGTTATAAAATTCTGTTCCTTTATCACACCATAAATATTTTGGAATTCTTTGATATTCTTCAAATATATTTTCAAATGCTTCTGTAATAGAATATCCTGTTTTATTTTCTAAACACCTTGCAAAAGCAAATCTTGTATATAAATCTATTACTGTTAAAATTATTTTATATTTTTCAGGGTCTGATGATTTGGGCATAAAGACTAAATCAGCAGACCATGTTTGATCTTTTTCATGTACTTGAACTTTTAAATATTTTTTATTTTTTCTAAATTCATGGTGTAATTCGTTAACATATTTTATTTGTGATTCTGTTGGGGTTTGTAAGGGTTTATTCTCAAAGAGTTGATTCTCAAGGGATCTTTCAGCGTCTGCTTGTTCAATAATCCTTTTATTAGCAACATCTTTTGCTTTTCTAGGAAGTCCTGCACCTATGAAAATCTTACCTTTCATTGCTAATTTAACTAGAGCTCTTTGAATCTTTTCCTTGCTTGATGGATTTTGAATATTATTTAAATCATGTATTAAATTAACATCTGCAATGTGTCTATCTCTAAGATCTTCTGAATTGTAAGCAATATCATGCTTTAAAGCTGCTTGATCAATTCTATTTATTGGTTCTTCTCCTTGTTTAGGATTATTATTTTTCATCTAATCTAATATCTAATCTTGTTCCTGGTCCAGTATAGTTGTGATGGAATAAATGTCTTTCACCTGGATATTTTTCTGTAGTAAAAGGTTTCAAGATTCTAGATGTTGTTTTTGAAGATTGTAGGTCGCCTCCTAAGTGTTTTTTAGTTTTGAGATGACTTGCTTTGTGATGTCTTGTAACTTGACAATTACAACTTTCACATGTCCAATAACGAAGTGCTTGTTGATTAGACATTTTAAAATGTTTTTTTATGAGGAATCACCCCTAACATTTTCAATAATTGAAATCTTTCCACCATATAATTTCATTTCTATTTTCTTTTTCTTCTAATATTAATGTATATACTTTAGCTTTAAAATTAGAATCCTTTGTTATGTGAAGTGTAACATCAACATTATTTATAGCTAGGCGATCATCTTGATCAGAAGTATTTATACAAAATATAGAATATAAATTTTTGAAATCTTCTAAACTTAATTGTGGTTCAGCTTTGAATTCTTTACAAGTTTCAATATAATTCAGGTAGGGGAATATGTTTTCATTATTTTCAATATTAAATTCCATTCGATTTATTGGATAATAAGAACTATTTAATTGGACCTGGATGGTTTTTAAATTATCACCCCCAATCTTTTGAATAAATAGATTGTTATTTTTTTCAAATGAAGGATCTCCATCTTTAAATCCAATCAAAACATATCTTGGTCTATAAGCTAAATTTGCTACCTTTATAGAATATGTTGAACCCTCTGTCATACTAAATTCACTACAGATTCGATTTAAATAATTTACATTTATAGATTTGTTGGAATTTAATCTTTCAAGGAGTTTGATTTCAGAATGTGGATTTAATGTCCATTCAGGTATATGCAATTCAAGTGTTGATAATTTTAATTTAGCTTTTGTATCTGCAGCTCCATAGAACAATCTTTTATCACCATCTAGTCTATTACAGATGAATTCTATAAAAACATTATGGAGCACCCGGTTATAGTTTTGAAGGAATCCGAACAAGTGTTTTAATTCAAAATAACCTTCAAATTTTTTCAACTTATAAAGTTCAACTCTTTTATAGTAAGCAGTGTTTACATCTAAACCATCTTTATCTAAATCTCCTTTATTAACATCAGGAATCCAACCTGTTAATTCACCATATTCATTTTTATAATCACAACCAGTCAAAATAAAATTTAACATTGTAGAATATACTCCTGGATGCAAAACAGTTTCAATTTCAGACGATCCTAGTTTTAATCTCATGTTGGAGAATAAATTTGGAAAGAAATTATTTTCTAGGGTTATGTTTTTACCTTCTGCAATTTCTAATTCTACTTTATAATATAATTTTGCATTACAAATATCAATTGGATTTGAGGTTTGCAAGCTTTGAAAAACTATATCACCCCTACGATTTAAGTTTGCAATAGATCCTGAAGTTGGAGAGATTTTTAAAATATCGATTTTTTTAATTTCATGAGTAAATTCTTTATTATAATCAAGATTTAATTTATTTTTTTCTTGAACTTTAAGATTTATATTATTCATTTTTTTATATTAAATTTGGCCGTTTGCAGTTGGCCGTAGTAGTGGATGAATGATGCTAACTAGTCACTTTTTCCGTTTTTTCGATTTATGGGCGATTAGCGGAGATGGTACAGTTGGCTATTGCTCACTCTTTCCCTTTTCCGTTTATGGGTGATTAGTAGAGGTGGTACAGGCTGTTTTTATATAGCACAGCTTGGGTATAGGGTGGGGTGTGCCAGTTAGCATCATTCATCCACTACTGAACCCACTTGAGTGCTTGTCGATTATTGTTTACAAAGGTACGCTTACCTTTTGCAAGTACCCACCCATTTTATATAGTTCCAACGTTGATCAACGGATATCGAGCGGTACAACATCCGTGTATGCTGGGTTACGAAAAGTGTAAAATGTGGATTACCTGAACCCACCAATATATTTGTCTTATTATTTATTATATTAAGGTAAATTTTCCCTCAAACTTACAACCAAGTGAGAAGTCAACCAATTTATTTATATTTTTTGAAATCCGCAACAGTTGATAATCCCGAATGCAGCAGGAGCAGTGCACAATGAGATTTTTTAAAGCACGGTAAGCACTATTTGAAAAGAGATAAACTATTTTCGGGAAATCTCTAGATATAAAATAGACACATTTTTTAAAGTTATTTATAAATTAATATTACATTTAAAACTATTAATCTAAGAAAATTTATCTTAAACCTTAGAATACTTTAATCCTTAATAAATAAAACATATAACATATATACATAATTTCAGAACAAATTCAGGCAGTATTAAAGTCAAGTTATTTATATAGTAACATATTAACGTGTGCCAAATTTTGTCAAAAATATAAAATCAATTCAAATAATTTACCCTTATTTTAACATAATCAACCTTAACTAAACCTTAATTTAATTTATTAAAGAATAAATATTTTTGGTTAAAATTTAAATTTGTCGATTTGCTCACAAATTTATTTATTTAGAATAAGTGCATTATGATTTGTTTTGGGTACTATTGTACAAAATTCATGATCGTTATTCCAAATTAAAGTAATTATTTTTTTGAATATTAAATCCCGTTTAATATTATATATTGTAATTTGTTTTTATATTCAATATAAACAATTTTAATTATTAAATTTTTATATTTATTTTGATATTATAAATTCTATATATATTTCACTTTTTTCGTAACACGTTATTAATGTCATCTGATAATATTGATGATATTTTCAATTGTCCATTATGTTTGTATTTTATTTTTTGTTCAAAATAGTTAAACATTAATTAATAATTAAATTAAGCCAATATTTCATCTAATTTGAGTGACTCATTTCTCTTTGACGAAGAAATTAATAATAGACGTCAATATCGTAAAGTCTCAGATAATCAAAAAACTCAGCAGGTCTATCAAGAAAAACGAAGTAAAAATAATGAAGCAGTTCGTAAAAGTCGATTAAAATCTAAATTTTTAAATCAAAAATTGAAAATAAAAAAGGAATGTTGTATTAAACTGACATCTTTATATGACAAAGAAAAAGAAAGAATGAAATCACATTTTGCTGTAGTGTTTTGCATTTACATATAAACATTTATGTCATTGTTTAGATTTTGAATAATTTTATTCGGAAACATGTTTCTACGAGCTCTAAAGAAATCAATCAGGTTCAAAGTATGATAATATCTGAGAAAACTGTGCAGAATACATTTGACAAAAATACTGACGACATTAAAAGAAGTTATGCTAAAAAATTAAAAGATCTTGATATAGAATACGAAATGGAGTTGTCTAGTTAATTTATCATATTTAATTAGATGTCATTTAACTATCTTTATTTTCAAATATACATTTATATACTGATTTGTGTTCTTTTCATAAAATCTCGAAATTAATAAATATAAATTTCAGCCAATCAGAATTAGTCATTTTGTCATTGAATATTATAAAGTTATTTTTATTTTCTTTTTATCCTGTTATCCTGGGATGGGTATATTTAACTCTTTCATTTCAGTGTGCCAAGTACAGCTATTCTTCTATTAATTATCAAGCGACCGCAAAATAGGCGAATTGAATCGGCGCAATATCAGACTTGCGTTAAAATAACTGCATCAAGGACAAAGCGGTTATAACCAATTATCCATCTAAGACGAGACGTTCTAAAACAAGAAAATCAAAGAGGTCAAATCATCAAATGTGCAAGTACTTCATTTTTACACCGATACAAAATTGGTGACTTAACATTCGTAATGATGTTATTTTTTAATTTCCATTCTGGTTTTATTTTAGAAAATTCAAATTAAATTCAAATTGCGAAAATTTTGTTTGATTATAATGTGAACTAGCTTGTGATAACTGCTGCTATTCGCTAACTCAGCTTAGAAAAAGCCCAGCTTAGAGGGAAAGTTTGTTATAACAGTAGCTTGTCTGCAGCTCCCCCTGAAACTTACTTTTAGGACTTTTACTTTCTGAGTTAATTAAATTGTGGTGGGTTACAGGTAATTTGACTATACCATCAGTGCTGTTTCCAGCGTAACCCAGAATACAAGGTTACCTTACCACTCAATACCCACTGAGTAATCAATGTTGAAATTATATCGAATGGGTGAATACTCTAAGGTTTCCTTCGTACGATAAAATCGGCAACTATTAGATGGGTTTGAGGACTTAAATTTTTATTTCATTAATTTTATTTTTTCCAGGTAGCAGTCGAGGAAATAGTACAAAGCAAAATGTCAAAATAGAGATTCAACCTTTCGAAATAATCAAGCATCAAGACTATATTAGAAATAGCAAAATCAAAGAAATCAGTTTCAGCTAGGGAAAGAAGCAACAGAGAAGAGATAAAAAGAAATCATAAGAAAATTTTATAATTCTTGAGAAAAATTCGATTAAAATCAAAAAATCACTGGAATCCATTGATGATATAATGGGTAATTATTATCGTTGAGTTTCCCAGAGTTTTACACCTTGCTATAATTATTGGAATTGTTAAAAAGTGCAGTATCCAAAAGTGTATACACTTTCATACATCATATTTTCTAATTTAATTTTCTTATCTAGGTAAAACTTATTTTAAAATTATGTGAGATATTTGACAAAATTCTATTAATTTTTTGATTAATTTTTCTGAATGCCTTCACTGCTATTCGATTTCGTGTAAAAATTATTCTTTCAAAAGTATGAGTACTTAATATTTTAACTCTTAAATTCATTAATTAAAAGTTTTAATTTAACATTTTTAAAATTTAACTCAAGAATCTACAGTTTCATATATTATATCGTAATATTATATCTTAAAAATAATCTAAAAAAAATTAGAAAATTTGGTTTGGGTAATATATAAAGGCACAAATTAAACAGAGGCACAATAAAAATTAAATAAAACACCAAGATAATAAAAGTGCAAAAAATAATTAAAAAATTATAAAAATTGAAAACTAATTACTGACGAATTTATAGTCAAATTTATTAACGAATTGCATCCCGGGCCCAGCCTGGCTACATATAGGGATCTCTTTTCAGCTTGAAAATATTTGTTATGCATTTTTTTTTAAATTCCATATATTTCTAGGTATCACCACAATTCGTTTACAGACTTTTGGTCTACGATATATCGTCTACTGACACTTGGCCTAACACGACAATTCGTCTACAGACTTTTGGTAAACGATACCAAAAGTCTTTAGACGAAAAGTCTGTAGACCTAGTATCGGTAGACGAAGTTTCAGTAGACGATATGTCGTAGACCAAAAGTTTGTAGACGAGTTGTCGTGGAACCATATTTTTAGTTTCTCCTTAAAAATATGTTAATATTTACCATATTAATCAATTAAAAATATTTTTTAATGATTTTGATTTATTTATGATATTTCTTATGTAATTCTTTTAACTTCATATATAGGGTTTTCCGAACTATTTAGACACTTTAACGATCAAATTAGACATTTCAAAAAAGTGATATATATTTCACAATCAATTTAGACAATTTTCCAATCAATTTAGACAATAGAATTAAGAATAAGTTTGGCAAATCCACAACATTTTTATTCATATATCAATTCCATATTTCTACTTCTTTCGATATAAGTTAACATTCTCCTGAAATACCCTCCACAATCTTCGTTTGTTAGGATGTCAAATCCTGCCATAATCAAATCATTTAATTCATTTTAGTTGTTTGCATTACCTCTGAGCACATGATTCTTCCATTTACTGAAACAATTCTCAATAATGTTAAGAAATGGAGAGTAGGGGGGTAGATATACAACTTTGATGTTTTCAGCTTCACATATGGAAATAAAACGAGCACAATGATGTATACGAGCGTTGTCGATGATAAAAATTGGATCTGTAATTCCTTTGTTTATCGATAAATTGTTTAACTCTACCATATAACTCAAAAATTTCTCCCCGTTTATAGGACCTGGATTTATTTCATACTTTAGAGTTCCATACTTTGATACTGCTGCAATAACGGAAATGTTGTGAGATCTTGTCGCCGGTGTATTTACAATGACACTTGTACCAACTAAACTCCTCCCCCGTTTGACTCTTGTGCAAACCTGGAACCCAACTTCATCCACAAATACAAATGCTTTATCATCATTATTTAAAAGAATACTTAAAAATCTCTCAGCGTAGATACGTCTCTTCTCCAATGTCGTAGGATCGTTTCTCTTAACCGGTGAAAGTGTTACGCATTTCAAAGTATAATGGAAATTGCGTAAACAACGATCAATGGTGGGGATAGATACATTTTTCCCAATATTATTTATCGTCATCTCAACCAAGTTTTTCAGTGTCAGAATTGGGTTTTCATCAACCCATTCTTTAATAGTTTGTTTTTCACTCGGCGTCAATTTCGATCTTTTATCGCCGCCCCTTTTCAGTGGTGTTATTCTTCCTTCAGATTCCCACCTTTTCACGATATTATATACACTTGTTCTTTTAATTGCGACCATTTCAGATATGCTGGAAATCGTAATGTTCTGAGAATAAAGCGAAATCACACGCTCTCTTGCGTGCTGGTCAATTGTATCATACTTTTTTACACGCGAATCAACACTGACAGTCGTTTCCAATTCAACAGAGGCATTATTTGATTCGTCCCTCACAGCATTCACCCCCGGGGATGATGGCTCGTTTGTGTCAATAACGTTATTGTTTATGTGCCGGTCATTTACGTCATTTACCGCTGTTTCTTCGTTATTATTCATGGGTATCAAATGCAGAGGGAATGTAGACATATTTTAAATTGTTTAATAAGTATTCTTTAATTGATTGTCTAAATTGATTGGAAAATTGTCTAAATTGATTGGAAAATTGTCTAAATTGATTGTGAAATATATATCACTTTTTTGAAATGTCTAATTTGATCGTTAAAGTGTCTAAATAGGTCGGAAAACCCTATATTAACTTAAGTCAGATTATCTGCCAAAATCTCTTCTTTTCGAATGCAATTATTAACGACCTTTGGCAATACTGCAGAAAATTTTATTTTCCCATCTCCATGAATTTTGAAAATATTCTAATAAATTTTACAAAAAAAATTAAAATATAATTTATCTTCATTTGACTTTCGACTCTAGATCAACGATTTGTATTCAAGTCATGATATTGACTTATAGTTGAATGTTCAATGTAAATAAAAAAAATTATAAGTAAAAATAGATTAAAAGTGGCAAAAAAGAGAAAAAGTCAAAAAACTTTATTAATTCATTCAGTTTTAATGATTCTCAAAATTGTTAATTTCATGAGTCAAATTGTGTTTTGATAAAGTTCTTAATTGACAGAATCCTTTTCCGCACATTTCACAAATATGAGGCTTTCTTTTCAAATGAGTAAATCTAATTTTCAAAATTAACCATAAATTGACAGTGAAGCATTACTTATGATCTCGCAAATGATCCTTTCGTCTGAATTTCTTTACGCACAACTCGCAGGAATATGGGCGTTCATTCGTATGGGTTCGCTCATGAATTATCAAATTATATGCCTTTGTAAAAAGCCTACTGCAAAATTTACACTTGTATTCTATTCGATTTCTTAAAAATATATTTTTTTAAAATTTTCAAATAAATAAAAAACATATTTTGACAACTCAGATGTCAATGACAGGCACTAAACAAATTTAGTAAAAATGATAATATTTATATATTCACTAAATAATTGCGTAGTAGGATTAATACATATTGCCATATCTATTTAAAACAATAGGTTAAAAATATTTTTAAAAAGTAAACAATAGGTTCACCGGAAAAAGCGGAGCTTACTGGCACATTGAATGATATTGTTATTATTATCTTTAAATTTTAGTTATAGGTAATTATTGCATTTTTGTTTAAAATGGTTGAGTTTGTATTGGTCCTGTATTGGTTCTAAGCTCATTCATAATTCTGAATTTATTTCGATATTATCTATTTTTTTACTGTCTCTTGTCGAATCTTTGTTTATAGGTAAGCCGTTATTGCGATAGTGTTATTATTGAAAATTGAATTTTTCTCTAATATCAGTCGTTCAAGTTCTTTGGTCATTTGAAGTCGTAGTTTTTTTTTTGTCATATTTGGGTTTTAATCATTTTGTTTACATGTTCTCTCGTATATAATTGTGAATTTAGAAGTTACTTTTGAAGCTTTAAGTATTTCCGAAGTATTTTCATAAAAAGTTTTTTCATATCTGTATTTCGAACATTTAAATTTTTTATTTAAACTTATAAAAAATCGAAGAATAACATTTTATTTGACAAATTTTGTCCTTTTTCATCGAATAAGTGAGTGTCTACGTTGTATGCTCTGATGGAGGAAATTGTGAATGATCAAGTGTAGGATATGTCAATTGGTCTATTATGAGGTACGTTAATTAATCTGATTTAGAACATGACATTCTATCTAATGGAGTATATCAAATGGGTCGATGTAAGACTATTTTTTTAAAAGTTTATTTAAGATATTTAAAAATTTTTATGTTAATAATATTTTTAAGGATAATAAACTATCGTATTTACTATGAATTTTAGGGGCATTTATGATTTATTTTCAAAAAGATAAGATTTATTAAATTTTTATACATTTTTAAAGTTATTGTAAAATGCTTTTGTTAACTAATAAGTTCTGAAAAATATTTTTATGTAAATGCAGTAAATTTCTGCCCGTTCTATGACTTCAATTCCTTTTTAATCAATTTCCGAATAACTAAAATATATAACTTTAAATTTACTATTTCAATTATAAATTACTTTTTTCAATGCTTTTCTTCTACATTTCCCATATTTCCGGTAATTTACCATCATTTGGCAAATTTTTATAAACGTTTTATATTGGAATTTTATTTAATAAATTACAATTTACATTGTTTTCCTTTGCTCTTTTTCTACTAATAGAAAAGTGAAATTTAATAAAATGTTTAAAATATTCTCAAATTGCATACTTTTATGATTAAAAATATTGCACATAATTTTAGTCCCTTTGATTAAAATATGTATTATAGGGTAGCTGTGTGTAGCTTATGTGTGTTTGTATTTAATTTTCTTACCAAAATGATATTTCCGCATTTTTATAATAAATGTAATTAATTTGTGCCAGCGGCCCATAATTTTAGTCCTTATTTAAAATTAGCATTTTTTTTCTAAATATAAATTAATTTCATCTTTTAATACAAATTGCCATATCTATTTAAAACAAACGGTTAAAAATATTCTTAAAAAGTAACATGTGCCCAACAATTACCAAAATATTTTGATAATATTTTAAAATCAATCAAACATATTTTACTCACAAATTGTAAATATTGTGCCTACTAATATTGATCAATTCCTTCTGTTAACAATGTCCAAAAACTCAAATACAGAGATGAAGGAAAATCTATCCAATTGAATAATTTTGAACGATGAAAAATAAAAGTGTAGAATTTTTTATTTAGAAACTTCAAGAAACAGATTAAATTGTTTAAGATTATTGGACGGTTGTTAGGGACCAGAGATTCCTAATCCTATGCCAACTGGCATCATGAGGCCTTTCAAACTATTTCTGTACTCACTTCTGTTTCAATACAAAATACAACCTTGTCTTTGTTAACTTAGCAGCGCCCATGACACCTTAATTTAGATTGTGATTGATTAGATAACTAATTTTTGACAGTCTGATTTATGTCAACATATTACAAATGAACTTGAGTATAATATATACAGAGACGACCTAATTGAACGATGCTGGTGACACCGCTATTTTCGTTCTATTGCATTTTTATAGTATGTCTTTAATTGCCAATTTAGAAAGAATTTTATAATAACACTAAGCTTTTCCTGGGCGCCTACGGCGCCCTTTTTTAAATCCCAAGTCCTTCACGTGAATCTTATTGCATGCGTTCGAATCAGTGTGTTCGAAAACCAAAAATTGGAATGTGAATGAGTTCAGTAAAATGAGTTAGTAAATAATTTTCAGTTCATAAGAATGATTTATTTATAAAAAATTTCTCCATACACAATATTGCGCGTGAAAATAGGATTGTCGTTGAGTAAATGAATATTATAATATAATTTAATATAAAACAATAAAATGATAATTTAAGCCTTTTGCTGCAAATAATGTATTTAATGAAAGAATTTTCGACTATACGATAGTCCTTGACAAGGACTATCGTATAGTCGAAAATTCTTTCATTAAATACATTATTTGCAGCAAAAGGCTTAAATTATCATTTTATTGTTTTAAATAATAAATGCTGCTACCAAGCAATCATCATTTTATAATTTAATATTATATATATATATATATATGATTAATAAATAAAAACTTAAAAATTCATTTTTTTAAAAGAAATTTTTAAAAAACTTTTGATTGTTATCGAACGCAATGATTTTTAAATGATGGAATTTTGTGGTGAAAATTTTGATGAACTTGTCCAAGTAAAACAGGAAGAACTGCAGTTAGAAATTTTGGATCTTCAGAGTGAAAATTTTGCTTAAATCTCACACATCAAATGAAAACTTGTGGAATCTATTATACATAAAAAGTTTCTATTATTAGATAGAGCACCGTAGAAAATAAATCATTTTTTGGTAACTTAACTTTTCAAATCATTGTTTTCAACCATGAATATTATAAATTCAAAATATAGATCTCGGCTTACTGATAATTATAATATATACTGATAATATATAATGATAATTATAATATAATTATAATATAATTATAGTTTATGAATAAGAGTATCACCCTACTCCCAAATATAATGTACTGGTCATTAATATGCAACGCCAAAGATCACAATAAGTTTGAAATTGATATTTTTTTATGAAAATTTATATAATTTAAACTTGGTATGCATTCATTTAACATTGATATTTATGTTTTATCATTTAGAATTAGATATTGTTTTTTTTATGTATTTCGTGTTAATAACGTTATCATACAAATAATTTACTTTGAAAACACAGATGGTACTAGTTGCCCTACCGGTATTTTAGAATGTGCTCTAAAGTACAAAAGGGTTGGGATTCTTTGTTTTAGACTAATTATTGTGTTAATTAAATCAAAATTAATATTATATAAATATAAAAATTACTGAATTTTACAAATATTCATTGCAGATTTCGATGAGCTGTTTTCTAAATGATCCTTGACATTTTCATTTTTTGAGATAGGCCTAAAAAGATCTGCAGAAAAAAAGTTTTAAATGATTTTTACAAATTAGTATATATATTATACGAACGTTTTTCAATTTTCACCACCGATTTCTCTTCAATTGACATTTTATTTAATAAAAAACTTATCAGTATAGATATCGATGTTTTTTTATATTCACGAATTTTCACCACTCCCTTTTCAAATGATTTTGATAAAAATATAGTGACAGGTGCTTCTTATGGATACTATTTCAAGTAATTTTTGTTTAATCGTTTGGTTGTTTATTCTCTTTGACCGCTATCGCAATTTGTCTGTTTTTTATTATTATAGGGTTCACCCCTCGTCAATTATTTGTTCAATGGTAGCCGAAAAAAATGTAAATAAATTAAATTATTCTATTTTAACTTAACAAGCTGCAACTATGCCTGTCAAGTTCGGAGATTTTGTTACTTTACTTAAATTGATTTGATTTTATAAAATAAAATTTTATCACTTGAATATTGTGAAGTGTTCTAAAATATAAATTAAATTATTATTGTATTATTATTATTATTGCCTGTATGTTGAAATCCATACTTATGCACTAATTATTTTTATAGTAACTCCTCAAATAAATTATGATTTGTTTAAATACTATTGTGATTAAATAATAAAAGGTATTCGAAATCTTGACTTTAAATGGATCCAATTAATACCAGAAGTTCTGTGGCTAACAAATATCATTGTCTATTCACACCCTTAATTTATTTAAAATTATGATATTCGTATTCATTTTTTCATTTGCTACCTGTCAATACTTACCAGCCTGGAAAATATCAATTTATAATCCATTTATGTAAATAGGTAGGTGTTAGCATTCTGAAGCATTATTCATTTTTCCATAACAAATAACCTAAGTAGTTAGTTAGTAGCCCACCGCCGCAACCAGGATTTCTCTGACTATAGTGAAGGGGTCTCCTTGGTCCTATGATTTTCAATGCAAAAAGGGAGTCGTCACTAAAAAAGCATGGTATTATTGAGGTGGGGCTCCTTGGTCTTGAGAACTTCAATACAAAAATCAGTCTACACTAAAAAAAGCACGGTAAATTAAGTGTTAAAGATTGAATTACAGTAAATTATGGGCTCAGATTTTTAAATTAAAGTAAATTTAGGTCCAAATTTTAAAATTAAGTAATCAATGGTCTAAAATTTTAAATTAAATTTAAATAAGTAAATTAAAGTAATAATTTTTAAATTTATTAGCAAAAGATTGAATAACCACCAACTTTTTGAGAAATGTAATTTATAATATAATATAAGTGATTAAATATTAATTAGTGAAATATCGAAAATCGAGGAATATAAGTGAGGAGGATATATAATTAAAATTATTTTTAATAGATGAGTTACTAACTAATAAAAATATTTGAAAAACGCGTTATTGATAGACATTTATTCTCATAAGGTGTGTTTAATCCACAAATGATTATTTTATTACATAACAAGTTGTGAATGGAAATATGATTGAGAAATATTGATTAGGTCTTTTTAAAATTTTAAATTTCGAGTTTTAGAAAAAATTTTTAATCATATTTAATTATTTTTAATTATAACTGGTTTTATCATTAGATTTTATAAATTATTTAGGATTAATGACCAAATTATTTTACATGTTTTATAGGGTAATATGATAATAGGAATTAAAGATATAATTATAGTCATTTATAGGGATTTTAAGGAATCTTATTAGTCCGAGGGAAATATATAACCTTTTAAGGGTATTTATCGATAAAATACTAATCTTTAAAGACAGAGATTTTTCAAGGAAATTTGATGCTTTTAGATGATTTTATTAGAGAATTCGCTTGGATATAACAAATGGTAGAATATTGTCATTTAGATGAATTTACTGGTTTACTAGATGTTATCATTAGTGGACTTATATCAGCCTCTTTTGATATTTTTTTCTAAGATATTGTTGACTTTGATCATTTTTAATGAATTTATACTGAATTTTCTGAATAATTTGAGCAATCAGTCAATCAATTTAAGAATACATGTATTAATTTTAAAAAATAATTAAAATTAATTTATTTTAATTAATTTATTCAATCTAAATCAATTATCTACTACAGGGGTTCTTAACCTTTTCAAACTTATGGACCCCATAAATATATAATTGGTACCGACGGACCCCTGAAATGTTAAAAAATTAATAAATTGATAGTAAAACACATACATTTTTAATAATTATTTATACATCTGTTTATTCAGCTTGAAACAAAAATAATAGTTTTTTGTAAATAGTGTCGTGGACCACTTGGAACCCGTTCGCAGACCCCCTGGGGGTCCATGGACCCCAGGTTAAGAACCACTGATCTACTAGATCTTATTTCAAAATTCTTATTAATTTATTATCTAAGTTGATTCATATTAATTTGGATGATCAGTATTTTTTTAATTATTGGATGATTAATGACTAGAATTTAAAGTTCTTTCTTGTCCATTAATTGCATTTTTATGATATTTATTTATTATGTTTTGAATAATTTAAATTTTTACAATTATTTAATTAATTTTTACCATGTTATTGGAAAATCTCGAGTTCAATGGAAATTTTATTAATTTTTCATCCAATTCTTCAAGTGATGAGTATTTTCTTTTTAAGATCAATTTGTTAATACATAGTTGTTGGTTGTAAGTAGCTGGTTGACTTTTTAGATTTCGATAAGAAGATAGTGTATGTGATGAAGAATATTTTGTATTTAATTGCTATTATTTTTATGTGTTGTTAGTTGGTTGTTGGTACTTGGTATCTAGTTGATAGTATCTTGTTGTAAGTACTTGGTATCTGGTTGGTTGCTTGTTGTTGTTAGCTAATGAGGATACATTGTTGGTATCTAGTAGCTGGTTGTTAGCTAGTTATAAGTAATTGGTACTTGGTATCTTGTTGTTAGCAACAAGTTGTAGGTTGATATTTGTTAATTTCTCGATAGGTTTTGATGCTGGTTGTTAGTATCTAGTTAATGGGTAGGTGGGGATTGAGTGTGACCAATACCCTTACAACCAATACTCTTACGACCAGTACCCGTAGGTGGTCAAAACATCCTGTCGGATAAACTCCGAGGATATATAATAAAACGAATCAACAATAACTATTTATTGAATGCAATTTTTACTTTGCAACAATTAGTCAGTAGTAATCAATTAAAAGTTAAGCAGATCTTTTGTGAATTAGAATTAGAATTCTATAGTCTTTCATTGTAATTTTATTTAAATTATTTTTAATTCCACGTGGTGATTTAAAGTGTTTGAGTTGACAATTATTTTTTGTTGATGAAAATCATCATTTTTGTAAATTTAGACACTTAGAAATGGTTTATCTACTGATTGTAATTAAAGATATTTTTGAACACGAATAAAAAAATTATTTATTTAAAAGGCATTTGATAGAATACAATGAAGAATACTTAGTTGGTTGTTATTATCTAGTTATTAGTACCTAGTTGTAAGTACTTGGCACTTATTTATTAGTACCTAGTTAAAAATATTTAGTAGCTGGTAATTGGTATCTGATTGTAAATAATACCTAGATAGTACCTAGTTGTTAGTTATCTAGTGGTTAGCTGTTTGTTAGAAGTACATAGTTGTTAGTATCTGGTTGACGTTTTACTTGCTGAATTAAGAATAAATTATTATAAGCAAATACTTGAATGAATGAAAGATCTCTTTAGAGATTACCATAATAAATTTAACGCTTTAGTATGTTTTCGGATAAATATGAATAGTCACATTATAAAAGATTGTCCTAAATGAAAAGATAGGTCAAATGAATATTGAAGAATGAGGTAACTAGAATGAATTTCAGTGAAAAGACATGATTCTGATAGTCATTGTAAAATATCAAATGCTTTTGACCATGATTTGAAATTTATCACAAAGAAACAAATTAATAAGTACTCATTGAAAGAGAAGAACACAATTTATCAAAGGCAATGCAGAAAAACCAATAAAAAGACTTTTCAAAACAGCTTCGAGAATTATATCCAATACTAAATCAGAAAAAGCCTCAAATGACCCAATCATTTTTTGCAAGATCGAAGACGAAGAGATAAAAGAACTAACACCTGTGAAGATATATATGTTAGGAGTGAAGTGTTGTTAAAGATGATATTGAAAAGATTTACAAAGATTCAGGTAGCACAATCAAAAATAAGTGACTTATGCGATGGTTATAGCAAAGTGAAGGTCATTTAGAACTGATAATAACAAACGACAAAACATATTTTCATTTAAAGTGTATGAAACAACTTGGGTTATGTTTCCAGCAGAAGATAAAATTAAAATTAAAAATTAAAATAAAATCATTAAAATAACTTCGAAACTTCGTTCATTTTAAATATTTAATAAAAAAAATTCACTCATTAATAAATCGAACATGAAATGACTCTCATATGCCATTTTTTATGGGTCTAGTCCCCATTATAATCTATAATAATTACAAATTATTTTTTATTAGTTGTACAGTGTTATTTTGATGGTAGGTGATGATTGTCAAAATGCTAGTTAGTGGCATGGTAAAACAACTTATAAAAATAACTCGATCAAGCTTTTTTAAAACGAAAATAATAATTTTATAAAACTAATGGGAAAGATTTTCAAACGGAAGGCA
Source organism: Schmidtea polychroa (assembly GCA_959609185.1). Classification (NCBI taxonomy): domain Eukaryota; kingdom Metazoa; phylum Platyhelminthes; order Tricladida; family Dugesiidae; genus Schmidtea; species Schmidtea polychroa. The sequence goes on along the minus strand of CAUHTR010000406.1, from coordinate 114,112 downwards.
AAAAATATCAAATAATTAGCCTGCTATTGGTTTAAATAATAAAATGAAATTTAATAGGCGATAATGGAAAAATTTGCATATTTAAATAAACAAAGTTTCTGTCTAATAAATTTATAAATAAAAGATAAATATTAAAAAATTAATTTTATTTTCAAGTTTGGCTTTATGCGTATGTAACATTTAACGCTTATATTTTAAATTCTTGAAAACTCTGAAAATCAAAAGTGAACCGAAACTCTACACGATATTTTCACGAAATTTAACATTTTTTTAAAATTTTTTTTACAATTTAAATGCTAACTGAAAATTCAGTGCCAAAAGAATATACTACAATAACAGAAACAACATAAAGTGAGGTATTGATGTAAATATATATAGTGTAATTATTAATTCGAATTTATTCTAATTATAAATTAAAAAATTGCCAATAACTTTCAATTTTAATATATAACATGACATTTTTATTCAAATGTTATCGGAAAATCGACTTTCGGTATAGAATGATGTATAGGTATCCAATGCAGATAGATATTCCTTTTATGATAAATAACAAATAATTATTTTCATAAATTTCAATTATTGATTTAAATTTTTGTTTAATAGTCACGGTAACAGTGATTAAATTTAGGATTGATATAGTCTCATTATGGTTTATTATTATTATTATTATTATTATTATTATTATTATTATTAATATTATTACATTATTAATATTAATTTTACCTTTGAACAAAGAAAATATAAACAAGTTAAATATCTGCCTATGGTTTCTAGCATTTCAGAATTGTTGGGAATCATTTTTATGGATAAACTTGAAAATTAAACACTTAGGACTATACAACCCATCGTTTCTACGCAAGATATGTAGATGAAATCTTTTTCACGACCTAGGGCAAAAAAACAAGCGGAAGTAATATTTCATATATTAAGTCCGGCTCACCAAGATATTAAGTTTGAAATCGAATATTCCAATATCCAATTCCTATATATAATTCGCGTGGCACATAAATCTTCGACATTGAGGAAACCTCTGGCAAACAACACAACAAAGAAAACATTAACACAATGAAAAATTGCCAGACCCCGAAGAAAATATGCTGCCGAAAAAACGTTGCCTACTGCATTATGTGCAATGTATCCGCTAAAACTTGCATGAAAGAGCTAAAGAACATCTAGATCCTGCTAGAAAATCCTCGGTATACAGACATCTCCAACAATGTCAACCATGGAATGAAAGAAAAGATATTTTAATTGAAATCATAGCCAATGGAAACATCCAAAAGAAAAATGTAATATTTAAAGAGCCAATTATCATCATAAACAGACGACTAACAATCAACACTAAAGAAGAGATCAATGAAACCATCAGTCAAATTCGTTGTTATTGGCCTTCAGAATATTTTCCTTTACAAAATAATAATTTAAAAATAATATAAAAAACTAGATCAAATTTAAAGGAAGTAAACTTTAAGAGATCATTAAGAATAATAACCAAAATATAAACATTTTATAAAAGATTTTTAAATTGCGTATGTAAACAGTGATATTGTTTATTAAAAGAAGTTTCTATGAGCTAATTATAAAAGCTTTATAACCTAAAAAATTATTTTGATTGTTTGGTTTTGAATTTTATAGGAAATTTAATGAAAAATTTTTTTCTGGTTCAGTTTATTTTTTACCAATGAGAAGTAAGAAAAGGAAATAAAAGAGAGGATCAAAAAGCATTTGAAAATTGAAGCAACTAAATTCCAGGACTATTTTTATAGTTGAAAATTCTTTTATTTTATTAAAAATATACTTCGCATCAAAAGGCTTAAATTATCGTATAATTGTTTAACATTTAATTAATGCTGCTACCAAGAAATCATCACTTTATACTTCAATATTATTAATATTAATATTAATATTATTATTATTATTATTAATATTATTATTATTATTATTATTATTATTATTATTATTATTATTATTATTATTATTATTATTATTATTTTTATTAGTGCATCAAAGGTCCAATACCAAATGACAATTAATTTTAATGTTCATTATTTTGAATTATACAAATTTGCTATATGAATATAATATTTATTATGAATTCAAGCGTTCTAACCATTATTATTACCTTTTTTTCTCGGTCACATAATACAATTGTCATATGACCAGTGCTCGAAGTGAGGCGGGATAGCCGGGATATTATCCCGGCATTGATTATGTAGGCGGAATGGCATCCCGGCACTTCATTTCATATAATCTATAGGTTTATCCCGGTACTTATTTCATTTTATAGACACACAAATACTGCAATTAAGGTCACACATAGTACATCCATATATGTATGTATATATATATATATTCTTTATTCTCTATTCTCTATTCTCTATTCAATTAAGAATTTCCCAAGCAGCAGTAATGGATAGGTAGGTATATTCTCTTATTTATTTTAGTTAAACCAGCAAGTTGTTTGTTGAGTTATTTATACTGCGACCCCCTCTATATATAATGTGTGCATGAATCCCGGGTGCCACAGCATGCCTATCCCGGCACATATTTTGTTCCACTTCGAGCACTGCATATGACTAGTAATAATCTAAGTTCTTAATAATATATGTGGAAAACTTAGCTAAATGCAAACATTATCTTGAGCAATATCATCATTCAATTTCATCACATCACAAGCATTCATTTTTTTTAATATTTTAAATACGTCTTAAAAAAATAATTTAACCGATAATTTGGAAATGAAAAAGATTACATTTGACAACAAATAGAACCAATTTATACCTGAAACTTTATATTTTGGCGTGAGAGATAGAAACCATTGATTATACTGATAGAGATTTGTGAGAAAATTGTAGAAATTATAATTCAGTGGACATCTTGTAAAATGTAAAAATGGATTTAAAATTAGAATTGAATTGTCAGTTGTTCTGAGACTTTCAAATTTATCTGTAAAATAAAGATTGAAACACCTACATTTACTTATAATAATAATAATAATAATAATAATAATAATAATAATAATAATAATAATAATAATAATAATATTATTATTACTACTCTCAAACTATGCATATTTTTAGCATCCTTCTTAAATGATAAATAATCAAAAATGTGTAATCTGGAGAAACTCAATTGAGTTATTATAAAATTTTCCATTTTCTGAAGTTCAAAGAGAACATTCAGCAGAAATCTCGATGGTCTGTCTATAGATTAAAAGAGAAATTTTCTATATATAAATTAATGAACTATGAAGGTGACATTTTTTATTTAAGAATTTAAACATCACAGGATAAAATTAAGAACCTGTTGAAATAAATGTTTTGTGCAAAAATTGATATATTGAACTGAAATTAAAAAAAAATTGCGTTCTGGTGACAAATACCTTTTATAATTTGACAGCGCGTACAGCTATGAAACCCACTCTACACCACTGGATAAGCCTTTGTTGCAAAATATTTATCATATGAAAATTTTGATTTATAAAATAATCCTTTTCAAAATGTTGAATGTTCAAAGATTACTCGTTTTATTTTAAAATTCATTTCGCCTTTTAATTGACTTCCTCAGCCAAGGAAGGAGAAAATTAAATCAATAAAAATTATCCAATGACAATAATCAAAGAATCTCTAATTTATAGAAGTAATTATCATATATAAACATCAAAACAATTAAAACTAAAGAAGAAACCAATGAAATCGCAAATTTAATTTATTGCTAACTTTATTTGAAAATTTTGATTATTAGATTGATGTAGTTTTGAAGATTTAAAATTTAAAAATTTGCTTGGGTTTTTATAAAGTGCTGTAGAAAATTTTTAAATGTAAATAATAAATTAAAAATTAATAGCAATTTAAAAAAGAATTATTTTTAGAATTATTTTTAATCATTTTTATTTTATATATTTTATTTAATCCAACTTACCCCAATGAAAAAAGAAAATGAATTTTAAAAGAAAATTTGAAAGCAATTGAAATGAATTGTTTGATAATCGAAAATATTCACATAATAAATATATTGAAACAAGTCAATTGTCATTTACTACCAAGAAACGATAATTTTCTAATCATTATTATTATTATTATTTTAAACAATTAAATGATAATTTAAGACTTTTGCTACAAATAATAATATTTCAAATTGACAAGGACTACCTTATAGTCGAAATTTTTTTCGTTTGTATTAAATATATAATAATAATAATAAAAGGCTTAAATTATCATTTAATTGTTTAAAATTTAATTAATGCTGCTACCAAGAAATCATCACTTTATACTATTATTATTATTTTTAATAATATTATCATCAACTTAAATAATTAAAATTAATTAAAAATCAAACTTACAGCCAGTAGAGTTCAAAAACTGAAGCATTTAATGTAAAAAATAATTTTTCTGAAAAAAATTTCTTAAATGGTTTCATTATAATGTTGCATTATTTTATATCTGGTGAAATATAATTGCGATATTATTTGATTGATGATGGTATCAATAAGTCACTAATTTTATTGGAGTGCAGAATTCCAAATGAAATCACGGCGATACAATTGATTTACGACATGAGCACAATTATCGAGCACAGTTGGTGAATACAAATCCGATAATCTAATCGATACAAAGTCTATTAGTCTGTGAATTTGGCACACTAATAATGAGCTTGATTCATTGCATCGACCTGTTTCTACCAATAAATTTTACCGTTTTTCTACTGAAACATAAATAATATTAATAGTGAATTCGTTAGTATTATTCACTGACCGAATTCTGCTACATTTCAANGCCACGATAATATAACTAATATAATTAATTTTAGCAAAATCTTCCTTTTCTGACACAGAAATATCCACATGTTTATTGATTCTGTTGAGTTTTGAATATTAACGTCAGTGTTTCTGACTCCATGCGTTCTGTAAAAACAATTAGCTAAACAAAGTATATTTGTAATCAAATTCGTATAAACTACAATTTACAAAACTCCAAATATCACAATACAATGCCTATTCTCGGTAATGGCTCATTCTCGGTAATGGCTCCTCATTGTAACCTACTAACGAGTAAATACAATTTGGATAGATGTATTACCAGAATTAATTATCAAATACAATACACTTAATACATACACGCATAGGATGACTGTGTCAAGGTCAAACACGTGATGCTTCTCGCAGATAACAACTACAACAAGCCAATCACAAGATATAAAGCGACAAGTCTACAACCGATAAGAGGATATAAAAGTGCGAGCATGCATAAACAGTCACATAATTGTGAAGTAATTTTTTTTCAAATTCAACCCATAATGTCAGCTCAGAAATGAAGGGAACTAACTTTAACTCTAAAGAAAAAAAAGAAATCATAGATACTGCGAAGATGGAGAGAGCCTATTCAAACAAAGACCTCTTTAGTTCTGCACGTTCTTCAACAATAATCAATAAAACATTAAAAGTTTGTCTTCTAAAAATAGAATGTTTGATCAATTTCATTATTCTATTTTATTATTTAAAGTTAATAGAAATAATAATTTTTATATTTCTTATTTTCCATTAAAATATTTGCTTCAATTTATATATGTCGTAGGCAAATGGTAATTTTAGGAAAATAACATTTGGCTAGGCAAATGCCATTTGCCTGGTCAAATAGCTTTAGCTATTATTTCATTTCCATTGCTACATTGTGTGTGGTGTTGAATGTACTTGTGACCCGTACCCCTAGGGGGACAAATTATGGAAATGAAAAAATTTCCTAAAATTACCATTTGCCTACGACATATATAAATATATATAAAATATATATAAATATATATATATATATATATATATATATATATATATATATATATATATATATATATATATATAAAATTTATAAATGTATTTAAAATTAAAAGAAATATTGATATATTATTACAAATCTTAAAAAAATGAAAATTTAGAAGTTTACAAATTTTTAAATGAGTAGTTTATTAAATTTTAATAAATTAATCTAAAATTATGAAACACGTTGTTTAATCAATTTTAACATTTTTTAAATATTCCGCTTTAAACGTTATCGCTATATTTTATTAAAAAATTTTTTTAAAAAAACTTTAAAAAAATTTAACTTTCATTAAAAACACTCCACTAAATATGACACTTTTGTTATTTTAAAACGTTTTAATGTATTTTGGGGTTTATAAATGTAAAAATTTAACAAAAATATTAAAACACGAATAATTGAGTATACTTCATAATGTTAATTTAAAATATTTTAATACTTAATAAACTGATAAATTAGAATTAACATTAATTGTTGAACGCAGCCCGGTGTAAAGGCGAAGTTTGTGGAGGAATTTCTTCATTTATTTCTTCAAAAATAACATGAAGTTTATTTCTCTGTTGCTTAAACCTGAAAATGTTGCCGAACGCCTTCTTTTGTTGCAATGTAGAATGGATTCTTTTTCTCTATCTTTTGCACTTGATTGGGTTTCATGAGTTGATTTTTCTTTTTCTAAATTCAAATTTGAATGAGACCGTGAGGTTTTCAAATGATGTTTTCTATGGCGTTTAGATGGCCGATATTTACTTATTGAACATCCTGGAGCTATATAGAAACTTGCCGTTGAATTCGGTTTGATGGTTTTTGTGAGTGTGACAAGTGATTTGGCGGAGGGTTCGATATTGGAAAGGAGTTAGTATTGTTTTTAGGATTTCTAATTGTAGAATTATTAATGTTATTGCAAAAGCAGCATTCAAACAGATGACTGCATAGTCCAAAGAGAATATTTTCTTTTGAAATTCTTTGACTTCGTTTATCTAGGACGGATTCCCATTTCAGATTTGATAAAGTTGAATAAAACAGTATTAGTAAATAGTCATTAATATAGTAAAATAGTGAAGTTTATAAATTCCTTTGCGTATTATTTACATTTCACATTCAACTTTGATTATTTTATATAACCTGGAATAAAATGTCAAGGTTTAACAATGGTAGGGAAAGCTCTAGTTTTGATATTTTTGATTTTTGTTCTTTTAAAATTAACATTGTGCAGGTAAATATGTGATATAATTTTTGGAAAATAAAAAAAAATTTACATTAAGAATTCTCTCTCCTCTCTCTCACATATATATATATATATATATATATATATATATATATATATATATATATTATGAGAACTGTTTTTCCAATTTCACCACTGATCACTTTTTCCATTGAATTTATTAAAAGGAGAGCTTGAAGACTATAAATCAGTAATATATCGATGTTTTTTGATACTCACGAATTTTCGGCACTGCCATTTCAAGTGCCCAGAATTTTTTCAATATATTTCTCAATAACTAAATTGTCAGTAAAAAGTAATTGTGAGGTTTTATTTAATAGAATAATAATAAATATATAATAAAAATAATGATTTTAATATTTGGAATAAAAATTGTTTTAACAGATAAAAAATTTTATACTTTTATGAAATTTAACAAGAAATAATTCATTTAAATCTTAAAGTTATATGTAATTGAATGACAATTGAATCTAAATTAATAATTAAAACTAAAAGTACATTTATAATGAGATTCTAAAATAAGAAGCAGTAATAATTAGTTGGAAACCGCTCATAAATAAGTGATGCATGGCACCGTACTTCAATGGTTTATTAGATAAAACATAAACATCAAAAGTTCCTGGGAAATTAAATTAACCCTCCAGAGGGGCGCGTTGGGTCTCACAGACCCAGGACGATCTTTTTTTGCGTAAAAAAAATTTGATATATATCATACTACTATGTCATTACGACGATTCAAATTCCTTCTCCAGTGCATCAGGTTCAACGACATAACGACAAGAAGTGAAAAACAATATTGGGTCTGTGAGGACCCAACGCGCGCATCCATGTAATTTTTTAGCGCGCGCTCTGCAGGGTTAAATTAAATCACTATAAAAAAATTACATTAAGAATTAATTTATTTTTAGTAATTTATGGATAAATCGATGATAAGTGCAAACTGTGCTAATATTGACAGAATGAAATCTGCACTTTCAGTCCAATTTAATTGAATAATATTCACAATAATAAATGAATCACGAACAATTGTGGATTTCCTGTGGTACAACGGTTATCAACCTTTATTTTGGCTTGCGTTATTATTTAAAAATGTTTTAACACTAAATAGAATAGCGATAACGCGTTAAGGATTGATTTTTTAATTTTTTAAAAATATTTTAAAAATTACGTAAATAAAGACATGTTACATAATAAAGAACTATTATATTGCAAAGACCTATTGCATAACAAAGTCATATTATAGCATAATAGAGGACATATTATGTAATAAATGTATATCACGTAATAAAGACATAAATTAAACAATACCCTATTATGTAACAAAGACATTTTAACAAAAACACATGACTCATCATACTTTTTAAATATATTACGTTGCGGTATTTTAAAATTTAAATATTTTTAAAAAACATTTTGGACGCTAAAGTTGACAGAATAAAATTATTGCACATACTTTGCACATGCTTTGCATTATTATTATTATTATTATTATTATTATTATTATTATTATTATTATTATTATTATTATTATTATTATTATTATCATCATATATATACTCCTAGTCTATCCGACAAGATATTCTGTCCAGCTAAGGGTAATGTTCACAAAGGTACTGCTCCTAAGGGTAATAGTCGCAAAGGTACTGCTAAAAATATTCAAGGCAAAACTTTAACATATTATTACACACACAATGTTCTTCATTGGAGGCTTCTGCAAATATTTATTAAATTAGGTGTTAAATATCAAAAATTATATTAACACAAATACGGCGTTACGAGTCGACAAAAAACTTGATAAAATTTTTATAAATTATTAAACAACAGTCTTACGGCAAGACTGTTGAAAATCTTAAAAAACGCATTAATTTACGTCTGTGTAATTCTTCACAGAAATTATCAAGATTCTGTTCGAAACCGCTTTTCGTAAATCCACGAAAATCGATGATGACTTGATTCGGTTTTATTGAGGAAGGATTGTATCTGTTTGAATAGACCTAGTTACATTGGTCAAACTGTACTAGATTTGTCCAAACTCAGGATGTACCAACTGCAGTATGAAGAGTTGCAAAAATATCGCGACGAATTCCAACTGCGAAATTAATATCGTTGCTGGGACACAGATTTCTTCTTCTTGGAAATTAAACATTGTAGTCTTGGCATTCTTTTACCTGCGATGATAGAGATCAATTATTAGATACTTCGAATTATGACCCAAATCATCCTTTATATAGTAGGAACCTTGATTCTGTCATTGGTAAATTCAAAGACGAGAATAAAGGGTTATTATATAAAGATTGGGTGTTCTTGAGACCAAAATGTTACAGTTTAATGGGTGATGAGGGAAAGTATGAAGGCTAAGGGGATTAGTATGAAAAATACTGGACTAACACATCAGTCGTATCTAGATTGTTATTTAAACGATAAAATATACGCAGTCCCTCAGTTTAGAATAACATCGAAAAATCACCAACTTTTTAGTATTAAAAATAATAAAAAAGTCTTAACATGTAGAGATGATAAGCGAAATTGGGTGGATAAAATCAAAGTTTGGCATATGGCCATTATAGGGGCGGTGACACCGATATATTATAGATTTCAACGGAAGCTGTCTCAGCAGATTATCCGGATAATTTCCATGATCCAGCAGATGATGATTATTTTCGATGATGTGGTTAAATTATTTAATAAATGTATTGATTTTATTGACTTGAATATTTTTAGCAGTACCTTTGCGAAGCAGTACCTTTGTGAGCAGTACCCATAGGGGGACAGAATATCTTGTCGGATAAACTCGGAGTATATATAATAATAATAATAATAATAATAATAATAATAATAATAATAATAATAATAATAATAATAATAATAATAATAATAATAATAATAATAATAATAATAATAATAATAATAATAATAATAATAATAATAATATCGTTCGTGCGGGTGTTAATATCTTTACCAATAATAATAATATTTATATATCATTAGAAATATCTTGCACTGGGCTTTAAATGAGCTATCGATTAATAAATTCGGATGATGGGAATACTAACTTCTTGCATGACCAAAACCATGTACCCACTAGAACACTAATATTATTTTTTATACACTGTGTGTGTGTGTAATAATATGTTAAATCTTTCCTTCAATATTTTTAGCAGTACCTTTTTGAGCAGTAACTTTGTGAGTAGTACCTTGTGACCATTACCCTTAGGGGGACAGAATATCTTGTCGAATAGACTCAGACTATATATGATAAAATGCAAAGTATGTGGAAAGTTTTATTCTGTCAACTTTAGCGTCAAAAATATGTTTTTAAAGTATATTAAATTTTAAAATACCGCAAAGTAATATATTTAAAAAGTATGATGAGTCATGTGTCTTCGTTAAAATGTCTTTGTTACATAATAGTCATTTGTTTAAAGTTATTTCTTTGTTGTATAATGAGTATTTGTTAAGTAATATGTCTTCATATTGAAATATGGTTTTGTTACGTAATATTTATTTGTTACATAACGTGTCTCTAGAAAATTCTAACCATTCATTGATGTATTTATCAACAAAACAGCAAAATAGAGAAAAATTCAATAATTAAAACAAAATAAGTGTGCAAATAAAATTATATTTACACTAATTAATGGAGATTTAAATTTTATCTGTTCATCATTATACTACAAAATTCTTTTAAAATTATGCTAAATTAATGAATAATGCAAATCTAGTATAAAAAACATTTGTGTAGAATATTCAAAACAACATACACAAATTATAATCAATTCATATTCATCAAATTGCAAACAAATAACATATTTCTGGAAAAACTTAAACAGTTGTAAAATATTTAACCAAATTGTAACAAGGTTATAAAAATATTACAACAAATTTATAAAATAATGTAAGTAAATTGCCATAGAGTAATACATTATTTCGATGAATGGCAAAAAATTAAATGAATATTGTAATAAATTGTGAAGTCTTTACAACAAGGAATAACATATTTTGGTAAATTTACATAAAGTTATGAAATATTTATCATATCGTTACAAAATAATAAAAACATTACAAACAAAGTAATAAAATATTTAAGTAAATGACAAAAAACTAATAAATGATTTTACCAAATTGCAACACAGTTATAAAAATTTATCTAAACGTAACACAATAATAAAACAAAATAAACAAAGTTGTTAAATATTTAAGCAAATTGCAACAAGATTACTTCAAATGGTCATATATTTCTAAATAATATACATTAATTTTTTATGAATTTGTTAAAAGCTGCTTCAAATGACATATATTTCTATCAAATTTCCTTGGATTGACTGTGATTTTGTAAGTGTTACTTGGAAGTATTTATAATTAAAATACATTAATTACTTATAAATTTGGCAAATGAAAACTTCAAATTATCATGCATATCTAACTAATCTACTTAGATTTACTATGATTTTGTTAAATTTTTCTCCATGATACTTATGAATTTGTTGAAGGCTACTTCAAATGACCATGTATACTTACTAATATACTTGGATTGCTTATTAATTTGTTAAAGGCTACTCCAAATAATCATATTTCTATCAAATATACATAGATTGACTGTGATTTTGCTTAGTGTTACTGGAAATGATCATGTATTTCATGTATCTCGATTACTTATGAATTTGGGAAAATGATTCTTTAAACTTACATCTCTAACTAATCTACTTAATCTACAATGATTGTGTTTAAAACTTTACTCCAAAATCAATGACAAAATATAAACTTTTACGTATTAATTGATAAATGGTATTGAAGCTGAGGCAGAATCTGCTAACAAATTGAGAATTAAACTTCGAAAAAGTCAAAGTTATTATTACATTTAACAGTTAAAAGATTATAGCTAGAACCTGAGATTGAATTTTAAAAATTTATTTAGGGTTGCCTTGCCGATGAAAATTTTAGGTTGACTAGGGCAGCGATGGTGAATCCTTTTGACAAGGGCGTCAAAGTTGAATTTATTATCTGAAAATATCAACTACGTGTCAAGTATTATTTTAGCTATTAAAAATTTTTAAAAAATTCATGTAAATATAATATGATTTTATTTATTATACATTTTATATATATATTCGAACACATTCGTATGATTATTATTTTATAATTAAAAAAAACATTTATAAGTCACTAAAGGTCGTTGCGTGGGTTAGTGTCTGACCCGTGAGTGATAGGTTCACCGTGGCTGGACTAGGTGATGAATGTCAGTTAACCCTAAACGCCAATATGACTATGGTTTTAAGCTTTAGTGTTCCCGTATAAGTCTTACCGCGCCTATGGTGACACTGCACAGGAGCCTGAGAGACAAGTGTGCAGGTGAGCAACGTTTCCACGACTACTCCCCATTAAGTTCTCGTTCATCTTACTCCACTCTCGATAGAAAGACTTACACGCTTACACCTTAGTTTCTCATTAGATTAATACCTTCATTCAAACAAACAATACGAATAAAAATTCAAATATTCAATAAGTCTAATATTATCGCCCATTTCCGATGATTTTCCATCCTGGCAGAATTGGCAGAGTGCTTCTTGTTCTTATCTTGCCTCTGATGCAGAAGTTTTCTTTCCTAGGTTTTGGCTTCCGCTTAGTGTTTGACGTCGGATTTCTGGTTGTGGTCTCTTTTGTTAATGAGTGTCGGGAATTTGACTGACTGGGATGAGACTTCAAGTCTCAGACATGTTCAAATTTGGAAGCTGCCTCCTCAGTTTCATCTCCATGTAACCAGTTTTTAGAGCTTTACTCTACTCATTAATAGTGATTAGTCTATCTCTGGTTTTCTTCAGTCAAAACATATTTTTATTCAGTCGCTTGCTATTTATCTAAATCTGTTTTAACTGTGAGTTTCCTCAATCTCACGGGAATGAGGCAGAGCATTTGCAAGTACTATTTTTGATTCTTTAGAGGGTCTGGACACTGAATAAATGATTACAAAAAATTTATAATAGTTTGTTTGGGTTTTGGATTATTTCAAGTCGGTTCTCTCTGACTCCTGTGTTCTTTAAATTAAAACAATGAACGACCCAACGTATATTGAAACAACAGGTTCACAATTTATTATCACTCTACAATTTCTGATCAAAGTTTTATACGATTCTCCGCTCGGCGTTGATGCTTTGCAAACAAACAATATTCACCTTTTGATCCTTTAGTTCTGTTGACTCTCGTTTTCCTCGGTTTCGGTTTGGTTTGATCTCTTTTCGCCTTTCCGTATTCTTAATTCTATTTCTTCTTTTCCCTACTTCCCTAATTCGTTTACCACTTTTCCTACTGTCTAGTTCTTCGAACCCTAGCTGAGGCAGAATGCCGATTTTCTCTGATTTTCCTTTTGCTTATATACTCCTCGAAATCAGGATGACAAATGGTTATTGCCGAGCCAATCTTTCGTTTGACATTTTCTCCTACGTGTTTGCTTCGGCTGTCATCCATAATGGTCCAACGAATCCAGATAATTAATGGCCCTACCGGTCTTTTTACGCGCGCTATCTTCTCCTTAGTCTTTTCCCATTAATCATTGTGTCAAGCTAATGGGCCCAAATCTTCCTTTTGTTTGCCTTTCTTCTTGTTTACCCAGCTCGGGTTTCCTTTATCTCTCGGGTTCTCCATTGGCTCGGGTTTCCCATTAGCTCGGGTTTTCCATTAGCTAATTAATTAATTAATTAACGTTTTCTGTTTTCATACATTTAAATGTTTTTCGACCCTTCCTAACCCTTTTCTGATAAATCCCTAACCATCATCTTGTTGACCATTAGCTAATCTATACCTGTCCCGTTTTTCCCATTCGATTTCGATGATTTTTCCATTTACTGATTTTTCTCGGATTTCCGGATTTTCGCCTTTCGTAATTGCTTTTTGCATTTTCTAATACTGTTTCCATCACACTTTTGATTCTGTGCACGATTCCGCTTTTATTTGCCTTTTTTCCTCGCTTACTTTCCATTTGAATTATTATCCTAAATTTTATTTAAATTTTTAATTTTAATTTACAGACCTCAACATATCTCCCCCCTTAAAAAAATTTTTTCGTCCTCGAAATTTGTATTTTAATGGAAAGTTTTGTTGAATATTAATTTGTGTTTTCTAGAGTTCATCCCCCTAAATATTAATATGTGACAAATACGGTTATAATTATAACAATAATAATAATACCAATTATTCATAGTGATAATATAATTAATAAAAATTTAATTATTATTCTTGAAATGTTTTCTCACCAAAAATTATAATTTTTTTTTCGCGTGTCTCATATTTCATAGGAACAACCTTAAAGGAGTAGGAGTAGGAAATTCACTGGCAAACTTAATGAAAAAAAATTGCAGACAAAATTTGAAATATGAAAAAACACGCAACCAAGCGTAATATAAGGTATAGAATGTAGTACACCAAAACACAATCGAACGCAATTGTCTCGATGGCTAATTGAAGTCATTGAGCCTGATAATAAAACTAATGTTTTTGCTAATTGAATAATGTTAGTGTTGAAAATTTTATTTGAATTACTATTTAATTAATTTTTTAATTAACACATTTTTAATTTTCATTGTTTAATGAAATGTTTATGCTGTTTGCAACTGTAAATGATTTAATGTGAGAAATTAATTATTATAATCATTACGATCATTGAGCCTGATAATAATAATAATAATAATAATAATAATAATAATAATAATAATAATAATAATAATAATAATAATAATAATAATAACAATAATAATAATAATAATAATAATAAATCAGAACCTCGAGTCTACTCATATTAAGTAAATAACGTGTTATCAGAAGCTGCCTAGTACACGGGTCCATTGTCTAGAACGGCTAATTATTCAGCCTAAAACGTAAATAGTGGCTTCTCTACCAAAAATCTCAGACAGACGTGTGTAGAGATAGGAAAAAACCCCAAATCCCATTCTGTTTAGTGGAGATAAGTTGAATGATTTGGATATCTCTGTATTGATTAATGTCTACAATATATAATCAGAGCGGGTAAATGCAGGCTCGCTAATCAAGTCCAATGATTTTGTGACCAGCCCCAATTTGTGTGTTTATATAAATCTGATAATGGATTTAATAATTCTGAATATAAATCTGATAATGGAACACACACGCAATAGAAACGAGAAGGAAATTGTTTTAGACTGCAGTGAGTCTTCCAATCTGCATGTCGATTTGTCTATCAGTGCAGCGCTTGATCTTGTTTGGGATGCAGTGAAGAATAGGGAAATCGTTTCTCCAATGAAAAATTGTGAGCACGAATTGATTCGTATTTATTTGAAATTTCCCTTAGACATGCCAGTACAGTTATTTAATTCTGATCAGAAACACAGTTAAAGATATTATCTGATATTATTAATTTCCCTCAGACATTGGAATAAACCAGATATTTCTACCGGTTTCATGAAATTTATATGGAAAAAATATATTTCTACATTCCTAAATGTATGAATTCATTCCGTGCGACTATTTTATTCATCACAAGTTCAAAGATCAAAAAAAACAGCATCGTCGTATTACTAAAATATTAATTAAAGAAAAATTGTTTTCGTTAATATTTTGTGAGGATGAGAATAAATTTTCTAAAATCGAACTCCTATTTATGATAGTGAAATAAATGGAATTAGGGATTTGCCTCTTTGAATTATCGAATTACTAAATGTAAAGGATTAGGTTTCGTCTATATTTTCATAAATTCGTGATAAATGGCTGTCAAGATTAACAGCATTACATGTTAGAATCAAATTTGGATTAAAACAATAAATAACAGTACTTATGATATGGTTAATGAAGGGGAAAGATATTAATACTTCATTCATACTTTGCAGGTCATTGATTTTTCAGTGAGTTTTAATTTTAAAATTATTATTAATTTAGGATATTAAAAAGATTAGAATTATTTCCTTGTTCCTTATTGCATAGACGGAAAAACAGTGGACAGTAATCTTTATTTATTTATTTTCAATTTATTTGCATTACTTTAAGTTTAGCCAGCGATGGTGGAGGTAGAATAAAGGATTATCTGTTTAATTACGAAGGCTAGCCCGTTGTGAATTTCAAGGAATTGTTGTGAATTTCAAGGAATTTGTAGTTTTTAATTTTTTTTTTTTAAATTAACCATTTTATCTACAAACTTATTCAATTTAAAACATGAAAAATGAGATGATGTTATCACTAATAGTTATCACTATCATTACTACTATTATCATATTATTATTTGGTTCGCATTAAATATTTTCTTGAAATATTACTATTTTATCTACAAAATTATTCAATTTAAAATATGAAAAATGAGATCATGTTATCATTAATAGTTTCAAAAATCAAGAGAAAACGAACAGGTAAAACAATTAGTTAATAAATTTTTTCTTTCTAAATGTGATTTTTATTGATTTACTTTATTATTTTTTTTTATTAATGGATTTTTATTCATGTATATTTTTTATCAATTAAAAAAACAGTAGTCATCAGCCAAGTAATTGCAAATCCGTATTAGCTAATAGCCACTTTAATACAATATGATCCAACTAGTCAATTTGGTGGTGGTTTTGTTTTTCTGCCCTTTGCTCATTGTTGTTTGCGTTGAATTTATCTTGGCTATGAAATAATTTGCATTTTTACAGTTTTTGTGTGCGAGTTTATGAATTCATTAATTGATTAGACTGGCGACTTTGGTGGAAATCAACAGTATGTGTGTGTATGTGTGTATTATTGATAATTAATTCATTTCCCATTCTATTTTATGCTAGTCATTCTCCGTTTTGTTGAACAACATCGATTTTGCCGTCAATTATTAGAAGGTAACGATAACAAGAAACCCAATCTAACACACGCAAACCAATGATCGATGTTCTCAGTGTGAGTGTGTGCATTTGCGTCTGTGTGTGTGTCTTTACGATTAAGTAGTTCACGGTACTTGTACATTAATCGGGGTTCTTTGTGTGTGTCTATAAATGAGTGCACTTGCGTGTATGTGTGTCAATTTTCTTCAAAATTCATCCCAATGGTGAATGTATTTCAATCTGATTGGTCAGTCATTCTACTTGTCAGACACAACCGCAAATTTTATTATCGACCCGGGAACAAAATTTAGCTCAACACAATAACAGAATTGGTTGGTTTTAAATATTTCTCGGGAGCGCATATTGAATTTTGGAAGCAATTGTGACTCGAATTTTCTGGGCTTTTATTTTGATAAACCACTGATATTGATTGCGGAAATCGATTTTTATGTGCTAAATATTTGTCTAATTTATTCCCAGTTGCAAGGTAATTTATTTATTTTTATTTATTTTTTTCTTTCATCATTATTACCATTATTATTAATATTATGATTTAAAAATAATTTTTGTTATTAATAAACTTATTGGTTTATTTCACTCACAGCATGGTAAAAAGTTAAAGTCTCCCACCGCACCGACCGACTCATGATATCACTTTGTTTACTCACTTTTATCTTCCGCCTGATAAGGTATCTGCGATGAACATTAGTATTCCGAATGAATATTTACTTATCCTGCGGTTTTTGACGTAGCCGATACTGATAGGCTCTATAATTAATTACCATGTGGTTTCTTAACGTAGCCCGTGCTGATAAGCTTTCTAATTAATTACCCTGTGGTTTGTTAACGTAGCCTGTACTGATAAGCATTCTATATAAGTGTCTGCTTTACCACTTTTCTTTAGTTTTGTCTTGCCAATCTTGAAGTAAGCATTTTATATTTTATTTTTCTTTTTCATATATTTTTTTTGAATTTTAGTAACGCCATCCCTCAATTACTATGGACGTAAGTGATTACTTGTCTTTTGTTATTTTTTTNTATTACGTAATACTGTATATTTGGCTTGGTTTATACTCCTCACTTCTCAATACTGATATCTTTAGATAAAAATAAAACTTTGTAAACAAGCTGAATCATAGGTTAGAAGGATGTCGAGCATTCTAGCATTCCATGTTTGCTATGGTAGTCTAATTCTGGCCATGTTAAAATTTAATGAAATGTGATTGACTCATTTAAATATCTACTATAATATCATCTTAAACACCATTAACATTTTCCCACGAATTGTAATTTTAATGTTAAAATTTATTTATATATACTATCTATTGAAAGTTTCAAATTGGAAAAAATGAGTTTCTGTCACATTTTGGCCACCATCTCACTAATACTTAGTTTTTATCACATGAATACCACATATATATAATTGATATTAAAATTCAGCAATTATTCTAATAATCAAATATACAATATTTCTCTCATAAGGCCATAGCAAAATTTAATTTGAAACTTTACATTAAAAATATCATTATTTAATTTTCCGCAAATTATTTGAGTAAGTTAAAATACTTTGTTTGAATAAATATCTACAAAAGTATTATTGTTCAATAATTATGTATTCCACAAGACAAAAAGAAAGCAAAATCACAAATAATACCAAATCAAACACTAATAAAATTCAGGAAAATTGTGAAAATCAATCAGTTTACCTTTTCGATCCAACTCATTCTTCAATTTATCAATTATTTGATGATAATTCCTCAATTAAACTCAGAAAATTGAAAGAACTCATTCAAACGTTTCAAATTAATTATTTCGATTCCATTTACCAATGTGATTGGATAGACATTTTCGTTGAAGGTTTGGAAAGAATGATTTCTAATAGAAATAATTTCGAAATTCAAATGACTGCAAGCAAATTATTTTCCGTGTTCATTATTCAAATAGCAAATGATGCTAATAATCAATTTATTGAAATGGTCGCTAAATTCTTTCAACCTATCATTGATGATTCAAGCATCCAATCAAATCTTCGATCAACAGCAATCGAAATCGTGACTATTGGATATTTTCTCAATAATCAATCTCATGTCAACTCAATTGTTCGACCTATGGAAACGATTAGGAATATACTAAGTCATTCCATTAAAACAAATGACCAAGAAAGCAACAATTTCTATGCGACTGCCATAAAATGTTGGAGTTTATTATTCACTATTTTACCATCGAATCTATTAAAAGAAGTCGCTACACCAATTTTATCATTATCAACTAATCTGTTTGAAAATAATAATGTCATAGTTAGGATAGAGATGGGTCAATGTTTGGCATTGGTTTTTGAAAGATTATCAAATGAAATCGATGATAAAAGTCTCATGTTTGATCATTATTATAGAATTCTTAGAGAAATTGAAACTCTGTCAGAAGATAATTCGAAATTAAGAAACAAGAATGAGAAATTAAAACAAAGAAATGAGTTTCGACAAATATTTCAATCAATTCGATTCCAATCAAATCAATTTCAACAACAGGAAGTTCATTTTGGAAAAGAAATTTTAACAATATCAAATCGAGTTGAAGATTGTCGATATACATTTTTTAGAAATATTTTAGAAAGCGGAACAAATATACATTTAAAATCAAATGTGACTTTGAGAAAAATATTTCAACTTGGTGAAACAATTGATGAAGAAGATCTATTAATTTTGTTTCCTAAAATTTCAAAACGAGAAAAGAAATTGAAAAATAAACGGAAAGAAAAATCCAAGGACTTAGCAAAAAGAAATGACTCTAAACATTTTAATGATTAGTGAGATTGTATGAAATTTCTGCGAATAAATTTGTCGAAAGTAGAGTAATAAAGCATCATTTGAGTTTTTGCACACCCTCAACTGAATATAGTAAAATTAATGGATCAAACTATAATTGTTTGAATTACAATATCATGAAGAAAGAAAGATAGGAATATATTTTATGTTTTGATATATGTTAATTTGTCATATTTGTTAATTTGAAAAGAAAATTTAAAGCTGTAAAATATTATTTAAATATTTTAAAGGCTTATTTGGAATTGAATTGGTTAAAATAATTTCAACTGTACGATTTAGTTAATTTTTGAGTGAGAATTTTAGTTTGCAATTTCAAGTTTAATATTGGTATTTATAATAACAATTTGCTAGCCAATAGTGATCAGTTGAAGTTTTAAAAAATTCTGTGATTTCTAGAATAAATAATATTCTTATATTATAAAAAATATAATCGTTTTATCAGAATTGTTTTGTTTACGTAGAATTTAATTCGATATTCTCATACACTGATTTATTTCCAACTTATCTATGGGTAGTAAGTAAATATTTCATTAGTGGTTGATTATCGGGTCGCGCGTCTGTTTGCGCTTTTTACCTGTTTTTTGGGTTTGATTTGTGTGCGCACACAGACGCGGACAATTGTGGAATTTAGTCAAAGTTATTAGTGTTGCTGACTTATGGATATGATATGATATTCTATTCAATTTTTCTGGAATTGTGGTTTTAAAGAACTTATTTATAATTTTGATTTGAATTTTTGGCCTTAATAAAATATGGAAGATAATGAATGTTTGATATGTCGTATTTCAATGAGCAATATGGCGAAGAGATGTCTTTTCAGCAGTGGAACTTGTCCATGAGATCGAGGCTCTGCAAGATCGTTGCAAATTATTACTGGAAGTTTTTCAAAACGATCGGAAATCAACGATTTAATTTCTGTAAATCATGAAATGACTGAAGAGGAACTCCAAGAGATGTTTATGAAATTTCCCCAAAGCGATAAAAAGATAAACTTGCTAACTTATGGATATGATATTCTAATCAATCGAGCTCTTAAAAAGATCAACTAAACCCCAATGTTTATTAGCCGAAGCGTTGAACAATTATCCAATGTTTCAAATTCAATCATGGCTTAATCTCAAGTTACTAGACACGATAAATGGTTTTGTACAAATAAAGCATGTGATATTAATTACAATGAAATTCTTCTGATGTGTCTTAGATTTAAACAATTAGAATATTTCGTATCATGTAGAGAAGTTTTCTTAATTGGTTAATTAAATTCCCATTTATATATTAAAATGTTGTTATACATTTAGTTAGATTTATATTAGTTTTCTTTGAAATATCAAGTATTAATGGATTAATAGATTTTAGAGGTTAATGTGTGGTTTTAAGTAATGAAAATAAAATCTCTACAAAATCTTTATTCCACTCATTGACAGTTATAATTATTTTGTCATTTAATGAACAATCGGGTGACCCAGACTTGATTAATGTCAGTTCTGACTATGACACACACGCATTTATTATAGGTTAGATTTATTGATTTTATGAAAAGCAAAATCTGTCATTTAGATTCTTCTTAGATAAAGAGAAATTTCAATAAAGAGAATTATAAATTATCGTTCCAGAATCGTTACCCTTCATATAACCAACCTTGTGATAATTTATATCTACCAAAGAAAGGTGCAAATATAGAGAATAGAGAAATGTTGATAAAAAAAGAAACTTTTCATCAAATCTAATTCTGTTGTAGGTTTCTTAAATTTGAAAGAATTTAAATGTTTGTCAAATTAGATCACTAATTTGTAAAATGTCACGTTTATTCCAATCTATATAATGTCAACTTTAATTGATAATAGGATATAAAAAAACGTGAAATTCTTTTTTCGTTTGTTTACCGATGTAAAATTTAATCATAAATATTTAAAAATTTCCATTATTACGGTATGTAGAATTTAAATAATGACATTGGACATGATATTATTTAGATTCTTCACATATATGATTTGGAAATTAATTTGTTTAAATAATATATATTTGAATACCACGTGTTATGAATAAAATTAAATATTATGCTAAAAACCGATAAATTATATTTGAAGATATTTGGAATTTTTATCAAATAATTAAAGAATTTAAATCTATTGTTAAAAGTTAGTTCTTAAAATAATGAACATGAAAAGTTGGCAACATGTATAAAAAGCCATGATTAACTCAATTTTTTGACAATTCGGTAGTCATATTTCATTTGAAGGGGCAAAGTCTTTCTTTTAAAATGATCTTAACGTTGTTGTACTCTCGTCTAACTTTATGAAAAAAAATGTTGATCAATTGTTGAGATTACAATTCCGGGGAAAACACATTTAGTTTTCTATATAACAAATGTTGATATCTTTTGATAAAAATAAAACTTTGTAAACAAGCTGAATCATAGGTTAGAAGGATTTCGAGCATTCTAGCATTCCATGTTTGCTGTGGTAGTCTAATTCTGGCCATGTTAAAATTTAATGAAATGTGATTGACTCATTTAAATATCTACTATAATATCATCTTAAACACCATTAACATTTTCCCACGAATTGTAATTTTAATGTTAAAATTTATTTATATATCACTTTCTATTGAAAGTTTCAAATTGGAAAAAATGAGTTTCTGTCACATTTTGGCCATTATCTCACTAATACTTAGTTTTTATCACATGAATACCACATATATATAATTGATATTAAAATTCAGCAATTATTCTAATAATCAAATATACAATATTTCTCTCATAAGGCCATAGCAAAATTTAATTTGAAACTTTACATTAAAAATATCATTATTTAATTTTCCGCAAATTATTTGAGTAAGTTAAAATACTTTGTTTGAATAAATATCTACAAAAGTATTATTGTTCAATAATTATGTATTCCACAAGACAAAAAGAAAGCAAAATCACAAATAATACCAAATCAAACACTAATAAAATTCAGGAAAATTGTGAAAATCAATCAGTTTACCTTTTCGATCCAACTCATTCTTCAATTTATCAATTATTTGATGATAATTCCTCAATTAAACTCAGAAAATTGAAAGAACTCATTGAAACGTTTCAAATTAATTATTTCGATTCCATTTACCAATGTGATTGGATAGACATTTTCGTTGAAGGTTTGGAAAGAATGATTTCTAATAGAAATAATTTCGAAATTCAAATGACTGCAAGCAAATTATTTTCCGTGTTCATTATTCAAATAGCAAATGATGCTAATAATCAATTTATTGAAATGGTCGCTAAATTCTTTCAACCTATCATTGATGATTCAAGCATCCAATCAAATCTTCGATCAACAGCAATCGAAATCGTGACTATTGGATATTTTCTCAATAATCAATCTCATGTCAACTCAATTGTTCGACCTATGGAAACGATTAGGAATATACTAAGTCATTCCATTAAAACAAATGACCAAGAAAGCAACAATTTCTATGCGACTGCCATAAAATGTTGGAGTTTATTATTCACTATTTTACCATCGAATCTATTAAAAGAAGTCGCTACACCAATTTTATCATTATCAACTAATCTGTTTGAAAATAATAATGTCATAGTTAGGATAGAGATGGGTCAATGTTTGGCATTGGTTTTTGAAAGATTATCAAATGAAATCGATGATAAAAGTCTCATGTTTGATCATTATTATAGAATTCTTAGAGAAATTGAAACTCTGTCAGAAGATAATTCGAAATTAAGAAACAAGAATGAGAAATTAAAACAAAGAAATGAGTTTCGACAAATATTTCAATCAATTCGATTCCAATCAAATCAATTTCAACAACAGGAAGTTCATTTTGGAAAAGAAATTTTAACAATATCAAATCGAGTTGAAGATTGTCGATATACATTTTTTAGAAATATTTTAGAAAGCGGAACAAATATACATTTAAAATCAAATGTGACTTTGAGAAAAATATTTCAACTTGGTGAAACAATTGATGAAGAAGATCTATTAATTTTGTTTCCTAAAATTTCAAAACGAGAAAAGAAATTGAAAAATAAACGGAAAGAAAAATCCAAGGACTTAGCAAAAAGAAATGACTCTAAACATTTTAATGATTAGTGAGATTGTATGAAATTTCTGCGAATAAATTTGTCGAAAGTAGAGTAATAAAGCATCATTTGAGTTTTTGCACACCCTCAACTGAATATAGTAAAATTAATGGATCAAACTATAATTGTTTGAATTACAATATCATGAAGAAAGAAAGATAGGAATATATTTTATGTTTTGATATATGTTAATTTGTCATATTTGTTAATTTGAAAAGAAAATTTAAAGCTGTAAAATATTATTTAAATATTTTAAAGGCTTATTTGGAATTGAATTGGTTAAAATAATTTCAACTGTACGATTTAGTTAATTTTTGAGTGAGAATTTTAGTTTGCAATTTCAAGTTTAATATTGGTATTTATAATAACAATTTGCTAGCCAATAGTGATCAGTTGAAGTTTTAAAAAATTCTGTGATTTCTAGAATAAATAATATTCTTATATTATAAAAAATATAATCGTTTTATCAGAATTGTTTTGTTTACGTAGAATTTAATTCGATATTCTCATACACTGATTTATTTCCAACTTATCTATGGGTAGTAAGTAAATATTTCATTAGTGGTTGATTATCGGGTCGCGCGTCTGTTTGCGCTTTTTACCTGTTTTTTGGGTTTGATTTGTGTGCGCACACAGACGCGGACAATTGTGGAATTTAGTCAAAGTTATTAGTGTTGCTGACTTATGGATATGATATGATATTCTATTCAATTTTTCTGGAATTGTGGTTTTAAAGAACTTATTTATAATTTTGATTTGAATTTTTGGCCTTAATAAAATATGGAAGATAATGAATGTTTGATATGTCGTATTTCAATGAGCAATATGGCGAAGAGATGTCTTTTCAGCAGTGGAACTTGTCCATGAGATCGAGGCTCTGCAAGATCGTTGCAAATTATTACTGGAAGTTTTTCAAAACGATCGGAAATCAACGATTTAATTTCTGTAAATCATGAAATGACTGAAGAGGAACTCCAAGAGATGTTTATGAAATTTCCCCAAAGCGATAAAAAGATAAACTTGCTAACTTATGGATATGATATTCTAATCAATCGAGCTCTTAAAAAGATCAACTAAACCCCAATGTTTATTAGCCGAAGCGTTGAACAATTATCCAATGTTTCAAATTCAATCATGGCTTAATCTCAAGTTACTAGACACGATAAATGGTTTTGTACAAATAAAGCATGTGATATTAATTACAATGAAATTCTTCTGATGTGTCTTAGATTTAAACAATTAGAATATTTCGTATCATGTAGAGAAGTTTTCTTAATTGGTTAATTAAATTCCCATTTATATATTAAAATGTTGTTATACATTTAGTTAGATTTATATTAGTTTTCTTTGAAATATCAAGTATTAATGGATTAATAGATTTTAGAGGTTAATGTGTGGTTTTAAGTAATGAAAATAAAATCTCTACAAAATCATTTTTCCACTCATTGACAGTTATAATTATTTTGTCATTTAATGAACAATCGGGTGACCCAGACTTGATTAAAGTCCGAATAGAGAAATGTTGATAAAAAAAGAAACTTTTCATCAAATCTAATTCTGTTGTAGGTTTCTTAAATTTGAAAGAATTTAAATGTTTGTCAAATTAGATTGAGTAAGTTAAAATACTTTGTTTGAATAAATATCTACAAAAATATTATTGTTCAATAATTATGTATTCCACAAGACAAAGAGAAAGCAAAATCAAAAATAATACCAAATCAATCACTAATAAAATTCAGGAAAATTCTGAAAATCAATCAGTTTACCTTTGCTATCCAACTCGTTCTTTAATTTATGATTCGTACTAAATTATTAGTTCGTACTAATACTAATACTAATTATATGAAGAGTGTGTTGAGTTCGAGTACGATGGAGTATATTGATAAAAATAAAAAGCAGAATATTAAAGATTTTACTGTATTAAAAAATTTAGCTAAAAAAGACATCAATATATGCAAGTTTGACGAAGGAAAAGGATTGGTAATTCTCGACCACGATGTATATGTAAATAAGCCTAATTATGTTTTGAACGCTCCCCAGTTTGTGAAAATAGATATTTCTTGAAAAAATGGAATACAGCCTCCTCTTAAGGATGAGAATTCGTTGGAAGAAATACTGAATAAATTATTAAAAATAAGCAAATTGATGAAGAGTTGTTTAAATCTATTCGCCCAATGGGATCACAACCAACAAAAATGTATGAGGTTCCAAAAATCCCTAAAGATGGTGTGCCTATGAGACCTGTTTTATCCATGATTGGCACTGCCCAGTATAAAATAGCCAAATTTTTGGATGGATTATTGAAACCATTAATACGATCAGAGTTTGAATGTAAAGATAGTTTTGAATTTGTTTTCTGCATTGCACAATATGATAGACACAGTATGCATGAAATTATGGTTTCGTTTGATGTTTGTAGTCTGTTTACTAATGTACCATTGGTTGAAACAATTGAATTATGTTGCTTGTTATGGAATAAAAATATTTCTGAACATCATATTTTGGATAGAACAACATTTGCAACTTCAAAAATCAATTTCTTTTTCAATAATGAATGGTATCAACAAATAGATGGAGTTGCTATGGGTTCTCCTTTAGCACCAACGATGGCTTCGATTTTTTAGCAAGCTTAGGAAAGAAAATTGCATCTTTCCAAGGTATAAAACCCATTGTTTATAAACAGTATGTGGATGATATTTTTTTTATATTTGAAAATCAAAGGCATGTTAATCTGTTTTTGCATTATATGAATAGTCTACACATGTGAAACGGAGAAAAAATCATCGCTTGCTTTCTTGGATCTGTTAATACTACGCAAAGAGAAACACTATGAGACAGAGATTTATAGAAAATCAACTGATACTGGTCTCTATACTTTATCCGAAAGTTTTTGTGAATTCAATTATAAAAGAAATATGGTGAAGGGTTGATTTATCGTTCATGGTCTTTGTCTTCTACTTTTAAAAATTCAGTAAAAGTCTTGACATATTGGTTGAATTGTTAATGAAGAACGGTTATTCAAAATCCTCTTTAGTAATTATGGTGAAAGAGACTGTTGACAAATTTATTAAAAATCCTAAGGATCCATGTTTGAGAAAATCTGGGTGTGATCTTGTTGAGATGTGTGAGTCTGATGAGTTAAATAAATTAAATAGTGTGAGCAAGGATGATGAGCCTAAATTTGTGTTAGCATTGCCGTACTCAGAAGGTTTTAAGGATTATAAAGTGAAGATAAGAAAGCAGTTAGGGAATTTAAACAATAGGATAGTGTCAACTTCATGGAAAAGTACGCAATATGTTTATTAATAAGTCAAAAACTCCGGTTGAATTATGTTCTGATCTTTTTTATCAGTTTACATGTAATGGGTGTAATGCCACATATATTGGAGAGACTTCCCGTCATCTCGGTATTCGAGCTCGAGAACATTGTAGACCGAAGGCTTTGACCCATATTGGTTAGCACAATAAGGGCTGTAAGATTAAAATAGGTATGTCTGATTTTAAAATTTTATTAAAAAATTTCGATACTTATTGGGAACGTGTGATTTGTGAGGCGTTGTTGAATAAATCATTGAATCCGAAAATTAATGTGCAGAATGCAGTAAATATTTGTGTTTTGAGTGTTTTTAAATAAGTTTTTAAATTGGTTTTTTATATTGTATGTATTGATTGTTGTATTAAATTAAATAATTAATAAAAAATTTTTAAATTATTAAATTAAATTTTAAATGTTAAAATTTTAAAAAAAATAATATATTTTTTTTAAAAAATAAAAATATTTTTTATAGATAATTAATAAATTTGTTTAAAATCCTTAATTTAATGAGTTATTATATCCCACCTGATAATGACAGGAAAACTGCCGAAATTAATCGTGAAAAGAATGTTTGATTGGCGTTATCTTATATTTAAAAATTATTACTTTAATTTTCTTATTTAACTTTAATTTAAAATTTTGAACCTAATGATTTACTTATATAAAATTTTTAACTTTAATTTGCTTATCCTTAATTTACCTAATTATCCTATATTACTTAATTTTAAAATTTAGACCTATAATTTACTTATTTGAGCCAATTCATTACTTTAATTTAAAATTTTAGGGTTCTGCTGCAACTTTTTATTACGCAATTGCTGCAACTCACATTTTTTTGCTTTCAGGGATATTTAGTACAAAACTTTTTTTATCAGACTATAGTTGATTATAAATTCTAAATAATAAATAATTCGGTAATTAATTAAACATGTTAACCTTTTTCTGCAATCATTTTTATTACTTTAAAACTATATTATAAGTTTGTTTTTAGATTTTCTTTGTTAAATTTGCATGTAATTTGGATTAATGTTGCAATTTCTTTGTTAATTGTTAAGTAATGTGTTGTATTGTTCTAAGCTGGTTATTATTATATATCGTATGCTAATTTTTGTGAAAAGGAAAAATCTGTAGAGCCCGACAGAGTCTCCAGTAAAAATATGTAGCGGGACAGTCGGGATACTTGTATGTATTGCTTTATACAAACAGAACAAAAAATACTAAAATAATAACAAAATAATAACGAAAAGTAACAAACGAATAATATTTTCAACTTTTATTAAAAATCAAAAAGTAACGACCTTGATTAAGTATTTCCAACAATACTTTCGTTATAGTTCGGCTAAAATACTGGAAATTATTTTATTTTTGCTTCTTTGAATTCAGAAGAATGGAAAATATTTAGTTTTACTCCTTCGAATTCACGGAAATGGACAATATTTAGTTTTCTTTGAATACAAGAGATTGGAAAATATTTTATTTTACTTTGAATTCAGGAGATTGTAAAATATCTAGTTTAGCTTTTTCGAATTCGGGAGATTAGAAAATATTTAATTTTACTTCTTTGACCTTTTAACTGTATCGTTTCTGTTAAATTTTTTTATCGATTTTTTTGTCAATATTTGTATAGCGATAATTTACCATAGTAAATAATCGCTATATTGTATTTTTTATTCTTTTTCTATTCCGACCTTGTTTAAAAATAAATAAAATATATAACTGTACATTACATTAATAAAGAGAAAAAGCAAATAGTGACTAATACATTTATTAAATACATTAAATACAACATTAAATAGTTATGAAAGTCTAGCAGACATACATTTCCAAATAGGAGAATACACATCATTATTATCAACTTTATATCCCTGGATTGCAATTGTTATATACAAATTTTCATTTTCTTTGAAACTGATTTCATCAAAGGCATCATAAAATCTTGCATAATCTGTTGTTGAACCATGCATGTTGATTACATGCTAGATTTGAATTTATCCGTTTGAAAACATCATCAATAGTTTTAACATCTATCATTAAAAGCGTCCCGGATCAGAATTAAAATTGAGTTGGAATTAGCTTGACCGGTGCAACCAATTTCATATTGATTTCTTCTTTCAAAAAATACATTTTGTAGTTGTGGAACATTTGAACTGGTTGTACCATTTCTTTAGGTTTTTCGGTGCATGAAATTTTCTTGGTCATAGTGAATAATGATTAAATTGAAATGTTACAGGGTTTTTATACCTATGACTCATGCCTATCAAACAATCAGATTATAGTATGTCTTTGTATAAATTGCATGTCATTTGCATTAATGCTGCATTTATCTTCATATTATTAATGTGACATATTATTATTATTACTGTTCTCATATTATTATTAATGTGTCATATTATTATTCTCAAATTATTACTATTTATTATTACTATTCATATTATTATTATTATTACTATTCATATTATTATTACTATTTATATTATTACTATTTTTATTACTATTATTTGAAATATAAAAACAAAACAATACAATAAAAACATTTATTGACCTCCAAGATCTAAAACTCGGGAGTAGTGAAACCTTCTAAGAGTTTTCACTAACTCCCATTCAACATATCGCGATAACGATCGGCACAGCATGAGCATCCAATGATGCACTGATATTCTGGCTCCATGTGCTTCATCGTCCTATTAATTTTGAGGTCCCATAAAAATTGGTGAAAGACCTCTAATGTTCGGATCTGTGTCGCATAAAATATCAGATCCGGAATGATCTCTGGTTCTCGATCATTCAAAATTTCATTTAATTGGGGATAAAAGTATTTTATTCGGTTCATCATAACTTCTGAATATTTTTCTGAAAATAAAGATTATAAAAATGAAAATAATAAATTTAAAATTTACCATAGTCATCGATATCCTTCATCAAATGCGCTGTGCTTGGAATCTTGTACATAGTAAAATAAATGAATTCTAAACAAAAAACAGTTTGTTTAAATCAATCAATAACCAATTAGAAATTAACCAATTAGAAATCGACCAATGAAATTATCTCATTTCGAACATTGTCAACAAATTCTCTATACTCCAAATTTCTCAACCCCAACATGACAACCTTTTGACACATATAGGGAAATATTTTAATAGTCTTAGCGCAGGAAACAAATCCGGTTCAAACATACAATCACATTTTTTCGACATGTTATATAGATTGATACTATGTCCCATATCCATAGAAACGGTAATTGATTGGATTTTAATATTATTTATTCGATATTATAATTTATTAATATCCAAGGGTTTCTTACATCCCATGATTCTACATTTACCTGTCTTGAAAAATATTATCGGGTATTTCCCGCTTCTATCGATAATTTGCTGGGGTTTTCCTGGTGGGAACCTCATATTCGATACATCAAAATTTCCTCGATAATTTATATTTGCTAACATTATTAAATCATTTATGAAAATTAGTCTTTATACACAAATTGAGCACGAGTTCATTAAATCATCGAATATAAACAAATACTTATATATTTATAAAATTCGAAATGGAATTAAGAAATGATGCAGTATACCAAATCGTTGGTCTGAGTGGTAGTGGAAAAACATTATTTGTTTGCAAATTACTAAAATCAAATTTATTCAAAACAAAATTCAACAGGATTTATTGGCATAGAGGTGCTGATGAAGAACATGGATTGACGCAATCAAGTTTCGGTAAATTAAAAAACATGAAAATAGTAAAGGGATTTGATAAAAACTGGTCCAGCCGATTAAAGAAAGGTGATGTCATCGTTATCGATGATTTGTACCAAGAAGCTAATAAAGAAAAAGATTTTAATAATTATTCACTAAAATCAGCAGACACGTCGGTGTAACAGTAATTTTCATAACACAAAATCTATTTCATCAAGGTGGTGCACATCGAACACGTAATTTAAATGTACAATATTTAGTTATTTTCAAGAACCCTAGAGATGCAACATTGATTGATTTTCTTGCACGTCAAGCATACCCTAACAATCGTAATTTTCTTATCAGTATTAAAGTTCCAAAAGTTCCACCAAATAAGTCAACAATGAGGGCTAAGGGCGTAAAATTACCGGGGACCGACATCAAACATCAATCTTATTTAGACTGCTATAACAACAACACAGTCATGTCGGTTCCTCAAACTAGAATAGGAACCCGGAATCATCAGCTGTTTACTTTTAAAAACTCAAAAATAGCTTTAAATAATCACGACGATAAGAGAGCTTGGGTAGGGAAAAACTCAAGTTTTGCATATGGACATTATAAAGGGGTGGATATCTTAGATGGTAGTGGTAATATCGTCATGCCTGAAACGGATCCTGTCATTCGAGATCAACAATTCAATCAAATATTCAACTCAATAATTCAAAGTTATATTTTGGGCCAATTATTTAACATTGTGATTATATTTGTGTAAATACGATGTTGAATAAAAATTTGCAAATATGATGGCGAATAAAACATTTGTAAATATTTAGTTATTTTTGTTTGTCAACTTTTTATGGTATAATTTTTGTGTTATAAATTTTATAATAATCGACTATTAGTAAAGTTGAATTTGATATAAAGTTGAATATATAATAATAATAATAATAATAATAATAATAATAATAATAATAATAATAATAATAATAATAATAATAATAATAATAATAATAATAATAATAATAATAATAATAAGTAAGAGTTTTACAACATTTATTTCAAAAATACACTGAATGAGATTCATCGATTATGACACTACAACTCTGACATCTACTACAGTTTTTCAAACATAAGGAACAAATAATGATATGGCCACAAGGCAGATATAGAATAGAAACTTCTCGAATTCGACATATACAAGCATGTAATAAACTGTTTTCTGACTTCATTCAGTAAATTATGTATTGTATTACCAAGTTTATATGCATTAAGAAGGAAGATTTCAATAAGTTCGCGATATTTTCGGAACCTGAAATCCATACATATCCAGAAAACCTTAAGCATGTTAATTTTAGTATGGTTAATATTATTTATAGATATTATACAGCTGGTTAATTTCAACATCGATATATTGAAGCCGAACTTATCAAATAGATTTTGAATTACTTGATGTTTGAAAGATTTGTTTATTTTGGCCAGGAATATATAATCTTCATCATTTATTGTTAGAAGTTTATCTATTATTAAAAAACAATTCTTGTACCTTATTTAAAATAATTAAATTACTAAATAATTATAACATCAAACCTGTGGATCGTTTGAAGATATCGATGAATATTTGTGAATGTTGTAAATGAAGTTATTAGACCTATTTATATATATATATGTTTCATAATAATAATAATAATAATAATAATAATAATAATAATAATAATAATAATAATAATAGTAATAATAATAGTAATAACACCATTGCGAGTTGTTGAGCGTGAGCAGTACCCTTGTGACCATTACTCATAGGGGGACAGAATATTTTGTCGGATAAACTCGGAGTATATATATATAATAATAATAATAATAATAATAATAATAATAATAATAATAATAATAATAATAATAATAATAATAATAATAATAAAATAATAATAATAATATTTTTACTTTATTAAAACAAATTTTTATTAAAACAACATTTGCGCGCACGGATTCCCCTTTGAATTACCTTTAAAATGACCCCTTGATCAATAAAATCCAAGCAAAGGTACTCTCAAAATATTAATTTTAAGAAAATACACACACGCAATCTTTAATTAAATTATATAGCCGCCATCTTGTAAAATTTGACCTTTGAAAGTATGACCATGATACTTACATCTCAAATACCTTTTGTTTGATATGTATATTATAAGGTTTTAAAATTTTTGAACCCGTCGACCTTCGAACTCACCATCAAAAGTCCTTTCGAATGATATATATATTGTATGGTTTTAAAAATATTTAATTTCGGACACCCTTTGAAGGTTATTGATCCACCATATACCTTCGAGGGTATAGCCATTAGATAGACCTCTCAAATACCTTTCGAATGATATATATATATATATATATATATATATATATATATATATATATTATAAAGTTTGAAAAAATTCGAAGGTTTTTTACCCTTAGAAGGCCGAGGACCCACCATACACCTTCGAGGGTATGACCATTAGATAGACCTCTCAAATACCTTTCGAATGATACCCTTTGGTGAAGGTTTGACCTTAAAAATATGACCTTGATGAGTCATCCAATGACCTTGAATGAGTCATCCAACGACCTTGATGAGTCATCCAATGACCTTGATGAGTCATGGTCTTTGTTTCAATGACCTTGATGAGTCATGTCTTTGTTTAAAATTTGACCTTGAAAAAAAAATTTTTTTACCCCCCGGGGGTGTGTGCCAGAGGTGACATGTGCCAGTGGTGACACATCCTACTACTGTCGGGGAAAGCAGGAGAAAGAAAATGGAAAAACACTTGATTATCTGGAGTGCCACAAGAGAAGCAAACTATATAAGGGAAAACTGGTGGACATGAAATGAGAGAATAAAATTAGAGACAAAAGTGACGCGACATTGAGACAATTTGGAAGACGATTTGAGAGATAAAATTATTGGAGAAAATTAGATGTTGGACGAAACGTTGTTGGACAAACGATTGTCAAAAATAATTGTAAAGGAAATAATTGTGGAGAATAATTATTATAGAAGAGTTGAAGAAAAGAATTAGTTGAAAAATGAAAGTTTATTATAAGAGAAAGTTTATTTGTGATTATCAATAAAGATTTCTGTTGTCAAGTGTTATTTGTGAATCGTATAAAGACACGCTTGGAGTCAGAGTAACATTTAAAATTATCACCAACTCAATAACCCAACAATATTTAATTTTTGTTTACCAATATGGATTGGACAGTCCAGCATTGCGCTTTTATTGCTGAAACATTATTTAAAAAAGGGTCAGTAACTGCTACGCAAAGAGCATTCCGTGTGCATTTTAAGCTTTGTAGACATGATCATATTCCTACATGCAACATAGTTTTATCATATACACATTTGGAAAATAAAAATTTGGTTTTATTTAAATTTCATATTTATCAGACTTTTTTGCTTCAGTCTGTACATTTACTAAGTAGTATGATGGTTACAAAAAGGTGCTAGCTATGACATCATTACCTACAGATAAAATATTAAAATTAATTACAAAATTAATTAAAATTATTTATGTATATTTATATTGATAATCCTTGATTATGGGACCTTATCATATTCATCCAAAAATATTTATAAACACACATATATATATATATATATATATATATATATATATATATATATATATATATATAAATTAATTTTTTTAAAATACTAATTATTTATTCATTTATTGAGTACAATGAAAATGATAAAAGTTCATTTATTTGAGTGCTGTACGAAATCTACGAAAATATTTTAATAAAATTTCAACACTTAATAAAATAAACGCCAAAACAATAAGAAATCCTATACATATGTACGCTCCCGACACATCATCTAATGATATGGACGATACCAAGTTATTGTTACTTGAAACATCGCAGGTTTCCCCATTTGAGTCAGTACTTATCCAATATTTGTTTATCCATTTGTCAATTTGTCCGTTGTCAACCATTTTTGTTATACTAAATATTATAAAAAACATGAAAGCAAATAAAATTACTATTTATCCATTAAAGGTTTGAATGGTGCATCATTCTGGAGTGGAAATCCCAAGAAAGCTGAATCAAAGGATTCGGGAATCATATAAACTTGTGAACAATGCTGTTTAGCAACATACAAAATTGGAGAGGTATCAGTGATGCAAACGTAATTTGAAGAATTTTCTTGAAGAATCTATTTAGAAAAAATATGTGAGGATGAAAGTACATTATTTAACATAATTAAATATTAAAAAAAATTATAGAATGTGCGAAACTAATTATTAATGATATAAGTATAATTATTGAGAAATTCTTCATATTATTTTATTAAATGAGAAAAAAAACAAATATTGTATTTTAATATATTTATTTTCTTAACATAATATAGAATCAACTATTTAATTAAACATTAAAAAATGTGACAAATTATTCAAATTGATATTTTACAAAAAATTGAAATGAGACAGAGTTCTTTCTCAGTGCTGACTTTAGGTATAGGTGACATAGGCGTCTGCCTAGAGCAGCATTATTTCAAGGAGCGGTAAAATTATGAAGAAATTTAATTTAAAAATATTTTTCATGTTATGAAAATTATTTGTGCTTCGTGCCACTAATATCTCTTTTTATATTGGACAAAATTGTCTTAGGCAGGCAATACAATTAACCCTGTGGTAACTGATTACTTAAACTGATTATCCGCCTAGAGCGGCTTATTTCAAAAATTGTCCAGGGCCAGCACTGTTCATTTTACATATATTTATTAAACATATACATTCAATTTCCTTAATAGCTTTTCTTACCGATATATGAGGATTATTTTAACAAATTGCACAAATCTTTTATTATAAAGTAACGGTCTTCCTGAATTATTAAGATAAAAATATACTACCAGTTTCTAGAAACTTGGCGAAGATATACATTTTTCTGTTGATCTATTTGTTGGGGGTCGTCTAAAGTGGCGAAAAATAAATTTGAATATATTGAGAAATTTAAATGTTTATAGCGATAACATGCCAAATCTTATAAAAATTTGATATAATTTGATATAAATTTACATATTTTGGGGGAAACAGGTGTGTACGGTTGACAAATAATGAGACAAATACAAATACAATAAAATAAAATCAATGGAGTCCTCACGAAAGATATTTATATAAAACAAAGTAATTAAAAATAAATATTTTAGTCGCTACATGGAAAGCCAGAGCCATCTGGAAAACCAAAGAAATATGAAGAACCAGAGTGATAAATGAAAAGATGATATTAATAATTTCTCCAAAATTCATAAAGAGATTAGTTTTTCTCAATACTAAATTAGCTGAACGAGATCATTAAGCAAAGAGACAAAAGGTCGCCATCTTAATTTTCTTGTAGTCATTAGACATAATTTATATAATTATTTTGTTGGGGGAAAGTTTAGTGAAAAAACTATACATATTTATTAATTTCAACTCTTGCAAATGTCTTCTAAGTACAGTTAGTGTTACAAACTTCACCAAAACCAAAACAATTTCTATATGTTCGTTAATGGAAAGCATAAACACAATTTGAATTATTAAGTAAAAAATTCATGATAAATATCTATATAAATAATAAGAAGATATACTTTATTGGGACATTCATCAACATGATTTATTAACTGGATTCTAGAAAATAATTTCTGATACACGGAATAATTTGATTCCTAAATGAAAATGAAAATGAATATTAAACCAAAAATAAACCTGAAGAGTAGTGGCCGTACTACCACCATCTATTACAATGATTATGAGTTCAGGTTTATTTGAGAGTTCTTCCAAAGTTTTTATTGTCTGCTTATCAATTTTTACAGTAAGAAAAGATGTGAGATCAGCTAAAATAAAGAATATTTCATTTAAATAATGAAAAATTAAAAGAGAATAAACAAAAATAATATTTACTAAAATATGTATCTCCAGGCCTTTAATTCGTATTTACGATTCGCAACAAATTAATATGTTTTACAAGGAAAAAGAGATAAAATGATTTTATAATGAAAGAATATCTCATTCTTTTAAAAAATATTAATAATAATAATAATCATAATAATATTAAAAAAAATTATAAAACAAGCTTTTGCTGCAAATTCTCATATTTAGCGTGCATAATCGTTTATAAAATAATATAAATTTAGAATCAGAATTAAAAGTTTCCCTACAAAATTAACAGAATCAAAAGTTTGTCTACATAATTTAAGTCTGTAATTTTATTAAATAAATGATTTCAAATATTAATATCTATATAAATCAATTCTAATATTTAACAATAAACAATATAAAATTACAAATGTAAAAGCCTTCGTTGGCAGTCCCCTAGCAATAAAACAGATTTTTAAAAGAGTTTTGCTATTTTTTCAAAAACAGAGATGAAATGTTTTTTACAGTTTTCAATTTGATTAAAGTCTAATTAAATTTTTTTATGTTTTATAATTTCAAATAATTTAAATTTTGATATTTTTTAAACTTATTTATCTTCTTTTTGTATGTTCGAATAAATTTTGACTTTTCTTATTCATATAAATAGTTATTTTATATTAATATTTATTCTGATCCCAATATTTCATAAAATAAATTCTTGGAATTATGAAGTTATTCTTTGAACGTGATTTAAAAAATAATTTAGAAGATGTTCTAGCAGCTTCTAATAGGGATTATGCAATTAATTTTTAATTTAGAATTCTCATAAATACAGCTTAATTGAAGAAATTATTAAGGTTTTAATTCGAAAGATTGATAAAACGTAATGTAATCGTTTATTATTACCATTGGAAATTATTTGAGACTTTTCATTCATGAAAGTCAGGCTTGATTCGTTCGTCTTGATTATTATATCCACATTTTATTTCAACTTCAGTTGGTTTTAAACCAAGAGCTCTTATAACTTCACTTATTTGTTTTACTTCAATCTTGCTATCATATTTAATATCAAATAAAGCAAAGGTTTCTAAAGCATCATTAAGTTCAATTTCAGTTATACGCGATATTTTTAACAAGAAATATTTTTGAAAAGCAATTTACAATTCCAAAGTTTTATTTTAAAAAATTCCTTTAATATAACATATACAAACAAAATATCAAATTAAAAATAATAAAAGTTATTATTGTTATATTTTCAAAATTTCTTTTTATTTTAAAAGAATTCGACTGATCTCTATGGGATCTTTGGAATTTCTTTTGGAATTTTTTAAAATTTAAATATTATACGTTATTTACGGTGCGAACAGCCATTATTAATATTATTGGTTGTTTGCAGTAAAGAGGTCGAATTCTAATAACTCTAATAAATACAAAATCATTTGAATAATTTGAATTTTAGTTTGCGAATCTTTAATAAATTCAATTTAAAAACTATTTTTAAAAAATCATGCAAAATATGCATCAAATTCCTGAATTTT
Organism: Schmidtea polychroa; assembly: GCA_959609185.1. NCBI lineage: Eukaryota > Metazoa > Platyhelminthes > Tricladida > Dugesiidae > Schmidtea > Schmidtea polychroa. The sequence continues at coordinate 75,967 of CAUHTR010000406.1, read as the reverse complement.
TAAAAACTTGAAGTCCCATTGGGATAATACGGCTCATGAGCATATTAAAAGCACCAATATTTCAGATTTGCTTTGCAATAGGGATATTTATATATTTCCATCGGGCACTACTACTTTTAACCTACTATAGCGCATCAACAAGTTCGTACAAGTTGCTGTTTTTGGTGACAGTAGTGACGTATCAGTTTACTTTACTGCTGATGTTTAAATAGATTTTCAGTGAATCGTGTATTTCTGTATGTCAAGTACTTCTCTGCCATTCATGTTTCACTGCATTTCATAATTTATTACAATATATTTTCTATTTTTACTTTTTATTCTCAGTTCTTTTAGTTTTGTTCATCAGTTTGAGTTTTTTCAATCTGCCATTAATTTATATTGTACCATTTGGGCATATGACCCCACTATCAAATACCAACTGCATTATATATCCATTAGTTTTTAAGCTGTAACTCTGAAAATATTCGAGTGAGTTTTTATCAGCAATTTTTCCTGTAATCTATATTCCATATATAAGATTTTGTTGGTAAAAATAATTTTTAAAATCAATTAATTTTAGGATTTTCAATTTAATTACTATTTATTAATTGTGATTTGATTTTATAATTTATTATCTAATTTAATGTTTACTTAAATTTATATTAAAATAATTAAAAGAAAAACAGGTGAAAATTAAAATAAATCATTATTAATATAAGAAATCTGTATTAACTGAAATGAAATTACTAAAAAACAATAGAAATCAATAATAAATTTCTCATGAATTTGTACTAGAGAATAAAGCATTCCCAAGTTATAGAATAAACAAAACTATAAAAGAAAAATTAGAAACTCCAAAAGTTAATCCACTAAGGACCAATTTTACTAAATTATTTGCTATATTTGTCTAGGCTCTAGATTGTAAGCTTAAAAAGTCATTCAAAATTCATTGGTGTTAGAGCAGTAGTTCCCAAACATTTTTGGTTCCAATCTCTTTAATACATCAAAAATTTTTCCCACGGCGCCCTAAGTCAAAACATTGGTCTACTTAACGTAGTTGAACGGTGCTTTTGATACAATTAAGTTAGTGTAAATATAATATAAAAAATAAAATTTCAACAAATATAATAAACTCCTTAACCCTTTCAATAACATTTTTTTATTTCAATAATTCATGTAATATTTATAGCACACGTGTCTACTGTTTGTTAGCAACATCTAGATTCTAGACTAACAAAATTTTTTAGAAAAGAATAAAAGCAGAGAACGAACGCAACAAAGCAGACATGTTTGGACTTGTTTACGAGCCTATGACTGTACAGTACCAAAATAAACCATAAAATTCTCTGGGACAATATGTCCCTACAGTATTGAAAAAATTAAACAAAGTTTAAAATTGTTTTAATATTATTCTATGCAAAATAAATAAAGTATATTATTTTAATTTAAATTAAAAAATTTTAAAAAATGCCAAAAGATCCCACAGAGATCAGTTAAATTCTTTAAAATAAAAGAATAAATAACTTATTATTTTGATTTGATTTGAAAATTAGTTTGCAATTAATTACTTTCATTGTTTTCCGGTATTAAATAATTATAGAACAATAAATTAAAATTTTGGTAATCTATAGTCCTGTAAAAAAATTCAGAATGGAACCTTCCTAAGAATTTCTCTTATACACTATTTAAATCTTACACTTAAGCACGATGTTTATTTAAATTAAGTCTAATTTACATATTATTAATTACATATTTATTATCATTGATATTAGAAAATTATGGTTTCTTGATAGCAGTATAAATTAAATGTTAAACAAAAAAATGTTAAATTTAGGATCAGAATTAAAACTTTTGATTCTGTTATTTTAATAATTATTAATATAAAATAACTATTTATGAGTAACTGGTTAATTATTAGTTGTCTCGCGTCTGTGTGCGCTTTTTTCTTTGTTTTGGTTGTGTGCGCACAGAGACGCGTAAAATTGAGAATGTGGAAATTTTAATCTGATCTCGCGTCTGTGTGCGCTTTTCTTTTCTTTGTTTTTGGCTGTGTGCGCACACAGACGCGAGCAAGAGGTATTTTTCAATTTATTGTTAATTAAGTGGTTGATATTTTGATTTTAGAATTTTATTAGGTTTTTGTGTGATTGTATTTGATGGCAATGGAAATCTTCTTTGTTTATTGAGTTTTATTTCGATTGGTTTTTTGAATAATTGAAATTACAATGGCAACATCTAAATATAACGGGGGATTGATGGATCTCGATGATTTAGTGGCAAGGTTGAATAGAACCCGCAGCAAAATGGAAATAGAAACTATTTGTAAAGACGATGTTATCAGATCTATCAAATCTATTAAAATTCTGGGTAATGGATTTTCTCTAATCACATTATCTCGAGACCGGCAATTAGTTCAATCTGTACCTGGTGAATTGAATATGGATCAAACAAATTTGTTGAAATGTGCTCAAGATCAAAATGGCCGAATCGATATTGTTTTGTGTTCAGAAAGGAATAATATGAGATCAAATTTATGTGTAGCTACACGAAGACAGGTTCCAGATAAAATGATTGAGAAGAGTTCAGCTACAAGATTGTTTAATATTACTGACACGGAAAAATTGTTATTATGCTGCAATAAAAGGTTTATGTGTTATTATGAATTTGCGAATGAACAGTAACAACAGTCAAAATTTATTCGAACATACAAAAAGAAGATAAATAAGTTTAAAAAATATTATAAAAATTTAAATTATTTGAAATTTAAAACATAAAAAAATTTAATTAGACTTTAATCAAATTGAAAACTGGTAAAACATTTCATCTCTGTTATTGAAAAAATAGCAAAACTCTTTAAAAAAATGAACCTCTTAAATTAGCTTCAACTCCTCTCCTGCGTTTGATTTCAAATTTTGACGCGTAGTTGAAAGATTCAACAGCCTGTGTATTAACACATGTAGAGTGATTTATGAACTCGTATTATTGGCAGACAGAAATATGACTAGAATTTAAATTTCTCAGAATCAAGTAGCTTCTGTGTTTAATTAGTTAAAATTGTTGAATTTTGTGCTACCTGTCTGCAAATTATTGGAACTAATACAGCTGCAGTCTTATTAGGAATTACAGTTGTTAAAGCTCTTATAATGTTTTCTTTCACCTACACGATGCAAAGAGCATCTGTTTTATTGCTAGAGAACTGCCAACGATCGCTATTATATTTGTAATTTTATATTGTTTATTGTTAAATATTAGAATTGATTTATATAGATATTAATATTTGAAATCATTTATTTAATAAAATTACAGACTTAAATTATGTGGCGAAACTTTTAATTCTGATCAAAATATTGTATAATTTTCAAACAAATTTTCAGCCTTGAATAAAATATTTTCAAAATAATTTATTAAAATTTTCGATATTTAAAATGTATTTATTTAAAAATTATTTAATATTAAAACGTATTTAAAATAATTATTTGTTTAAAATTTATCTTTAACAAAATTTCTTTATTTTAAAATTTATTTTAAATGTCCATTATTTATCATTTAAAATTATCTTAATAAATTATTGAAATATTCAATTTTCAGCTGAAAACACCTCACAATCCAAAATTCCAATTAATGGTATTACTTTGGTGACTTTTTGGAACTTTAGATTACTCATTTTTAAAATATCCATCATGTCTCACTAATTTCTTTTCAATATTAAATTAAATCTTGGTATTTTTTCAATCATTTTTTTATTCATAACAACCTAAAACTAATACAGTTAATATGCATTTTGTGGTGAACTATTGATATGATTGTTGGATAGCCATAGAATATCATTTTGTGCAAACTGAGCCTAATTTCATCGAAAAAGATTAAATTTTTATTTTGTATCAAATTAAAATTATTCGCAACTATAACCCATCTGGAAAATAATACTTAGAAGTTCTTTAACTGGAACTTGCCTAAACGCTTTCTGTTATTTATATTTTTCGCAATAGGTTTCATATCCAGATTTTTGAAGGCTGGGCATTTAATCAAACTGATGACCTAAAATGAAATCAAGAGCTTTACATAATCTAAAGCAATATATTCTCATTTTAACTATAATTATGTTAATTAAATAATATTAATAAGAACTTTTTCCATCTTCACCTCTGATTTCTTTTTAATTGACATTGTATTTATTAAAAAAATTCACTATGAATCAATAAAGATATCGATGTTTTTTTGATATTCCAGCATAGATTTTTTCAAGTGATAATAATAAATAAGTATGTATAGTCTATTGGAATATTATATACTTTCAGTCTAACTAAAAATCTCAAATGATCATTGAATGAATTAATAGTACACAGACGCAATAATAAGACGTCCTCTGTTATTTAATATTTTTTAATAAAGTGAATTAAAGTATTAAAAAATAAACAGAATAAATTACCTGAATAAGCACTCAAAATAATTACAGTGAAAATCCACCAAATAGCGAGAACTGTTCTAGATGACATTGCATAGGGATAAAAATCTTGTCCTAATTTATAATTAATTATAAAATAAATCATAATTTATTCTAATTTATGATATGTAATTCGAGAGATGTGACTGTATGGCATACATACTTCAGTCATATTCTTGGGGGGGGGGATTCGCGAAAACAAATATGTTGTGGAACACTGCAATATACTACTTCACTTTGGAAAAACAGAATGTTTATAAAGGTTCTTTGAAAGCACCCATGGATAAATATATTAGAGTACTTATTAGATTACAATAGATCAATAAAATTCAGAAGAATCACGAGAAATTGTTTTAATTTTTTGTTTTTTAACAACAAAATTGAAAAACCATGAAAATAGTCAACAAATGAAATTATATATATTCAGAATTATCGAATTCAAAGGTGTAGAACAAGCTAGGTATAGAGTAAATAATTGTGAAAATCAGGGTTATAATGGAATGGTTGAAATACGCAAGGGTTGAAAACAATAAAATAGACAAAAATATTAAATCATTAACTAATTAATTAAGGAAAATCCGAGTTTGGTAAACAAAATAAAACAAAAAAAATTGAATTCGAAAAACCATTCTCTGGACAAGATAATTAATGAGAACAAATAAGAAAAACATTATCAGAAGAAAGGCTCATGTAGCGAAATTAATCATTTTTCTATAATGAGAACTTAAAGGGAAACCGCAAAGCCTAGACTGTCAATGAAAAGCCAATTGGTTTAGAGATGATTAATCAAAGGGATTATTTCTACTATATAAGGAAAGTGAAAATCATAAAACGCTGGCATTTACCTCAGGTAACGTCGAAGTACTTGAGAGTAGGATTTGATGACATACTTAATTCATTGAATATAAGAAACGAAGGATTAAGATAAGTCAATAGATTGAATCACGATCAAATTATTAAAGATGATTATTATATCAAACTCCATGGAATGAAATAGTTGGAGAGACCTTGTACATAACGCACATTATTTCTTGCTGCGACAATTTGGTTGTGCAATTTGTGACATATAACTGTATATCCAAATGTACCTTAGGAATGCTGTTGTTTTTGTGAATATCAGGAGTCAGAACCACCGACTAGTATAGTATAGTATATATTATAAGATAACTCCAATCAAACATTCTTTTCACGATATATTTCGACAGTTTTCCTGTCATCATCAGGTGGGATATAATAACTATATAAATTAAGGATTTTAAACAAATTTATTAATTATATAAAAATATATTTTTATTTATTTAATAAAATCATTTAATTATTTTTAAAAATTATAATTAAATTAATATATCATTTTTATTTTAGAATTCAGAATATAATTTAATAATTTAAAAAATTTTATTAATTATTTAATTTAACACAACAATCAATACATACAATATACAAAGAAAAATTTATTTAAAAACATTTAAAATACAAGTATTCACTGCATTCTGCACATTTATTTTCGGATTCAATAACTTTATCAACAACGCCTCACAAATCACACGTTCCCAATAATTATCAAAATTTTTTAATAAAGATTTAAAATCAGACATACCTATTTTAATCTTACAGTCCTTATTGTGCTCACTAATATGAGTCAAAACCTTCGGTCTATAATGTCCTTGAGCTGGAATACTGAGATGACGGGAAGTCTCTTCAATGTATGTGGCATTACACCCATTACATGTAAACTGATAAACGAGATGGGAACACAATTCAATAGGAGTTTTTGACTTATTAATAAACATATTGCGTATTTTTCCATGAAATTGACACTATCATATAGTTTAAATTTCCTAACTGGTTTCCAATTTATAATCTTTAAAACCTTCTGAGTACGGCAATACTAACACAAATTTAGGTTCATCATCCTTGCTCACACTATTTAATTTATTTAACTCATCAGACTCACACATCTCAACAAGATCACACCCAGATTTTCTCAAACATGGATCCTTAGGATTTTTAATAAATTTGTCAACAGTCTCTTTTACCAATAATTAATAAAAAGGATATTGAATAACCGTTCTTCATTAACAATTCGACCAATTTGCCAACACTTTTACTAATTTTCAAAAGTAGAAGACAAATGTCATGAGCGATAAATCAACCCCTTCACCATATTTCTTTTATAATTGAATTCACAAAAACTTTCGGATAAAGTATAGAGACCAGTATCAGTTAGTTTTCTATAAATCTCTGTCTCATAGTGTTTCTCTTTGCGTTGTATTATCAGATCCAAGAAATCAAGTGATGATTTTTTCTCCGTTTCACATGTTTATACAATGTTTTTATGTAGACTATTCATATAATACAAAAACAGGATTAACATGCCTTTGATTTTCAAATATAAAAAAAATATCATCCACATACCATTTATAAACAATGGGTTTTATACATTGGAAAGATGCAATTTTCTTTTCTAAGCTTGCTAAAAAAATTGAAGCCATCGTTGATGCTAAAGGAGAACCCATAGCAACTCCATCTATTTGTTGATACAATTCATTATTGAAAATAAAATTGATTTTTGAAGTAGCAAATACAAGCTAAATTTTCAAATACAGTAAAATCTTTAATACTCTGCGTTTTATTTTTATCAATATACTTCATCGTACTCGAACTCAACACACTCTTCACATAATTAGTATTAATATCCTTCATCGATCGAAGTATATGAAAGCACATGTAATGGGTGTAATGCCACATACATTGGAATGACTTCCCGTCATCTTTGTATTCGAGCTCGAGAACATTATAGACCGAAGGCTTTGACCTATATTAGTGAGCACGATAAAGGACTGTAAGATTAAAATAGGTATGTTTTATTTTCAAGGTAGGGTGGGGGGCAAAAAAACAAAGTAGAGAAATTCTACATATTAATACTTAAACATAAAACGATTAGTATCATTTAAATTCTTGTTATGCTCATTTACGAAAAAAAATTGTTACTATATATATAATCAGATTAATAATAGTATATTGATGATTTCAATTAAAGTCATTTTTATTGTTGAAACATTAATGTAATTTTAGGAATAAACAGAATCAAAAAACGTAAAAAAATGTTCTTTTTTCGTTTATTTTCCATAAATATTTATTGAATTATAAAACCAAATTACAGACTTATTCATAAATATTACCTTTTGAAAAGAAACTGCAAACATCTGTGATCCTTGCCTAAATTTATTGATCACTTTGTCAATTATTTTTTGCTTTTTTTACTGTCATTGATTCTCTCACGACGAACACTTATCATGCAAAGTCCAGAAAGTCTATTTTCACACATTGTTGACCTTAGCCACGCTTTGACTCTTCTCAGTGTGCTAAATGATCTTTCAACCGTGCAAGTTGACACTGGCAAAGTTAAAGCAATAAGAACTGATTTCTTAATAGCTGGAATAAGGTCTGTGAATTGTAATAAATCCATCATTCCATCGCGACTTTTGATTTCAAAATCTGACTTATTATTTGACCACATCTCAAAGCCAAGTTCTTGTCTCAGCATCAAAGTTTTCAATTTGATATTCCATTATGATGTTTTCTGTGTGAGTTTTGAATTCATCTTTTGAAAGTTTCAACATTTCCATTGGGTGATGTGAAAATAGACTACAATTGATTTTGTTATTGTCATTGAATCTGCTCTCCAAAGATGAGATGATTGAATCCAAGTATGGTATAAAGACAGATATTCGAAAGTATTCTTCAATAGTCCAACCACCATTATTTGAACGATGTGTTTGCCTCTTACATTGTCTGGGAATTGTTAACTGGATGTTTAATTGTTCTGCCAATTTCTCACTTTGAGAAATAATGGTCTTAAAAAACTTCTGCATTTTGTCTGTAAGTGTGGAAGATTTTTAGGAGCTCTTGGACGTGGTCAAAATCTTTCAGAATGTCTAATTGTGTTGATTGTAGGGCTTGTGCTACTGACTCTAATTTTGAGGAGTAGTAAGTGATGATTTGAAACAATTAGAAAACTTGTTGTACTTGAAGCACACTGTAACTGGTGGGCATTCTAGTTGTGTTTTACCATTTGCTTCGATGACCAGTGAACTCAGTTGATCAAAAATATCTTCAAAATTTGCAGCAAAAAGTCTGGATGCTTTTGTATTTTGCAGACCAACGTGTTTCACAAAGCAAGGGAACATTTGGAATCAGACTTCTTATCTTTGGGCTTTCTCGAAAAAATCTAATAATGCTCTTAATTGTTCCAATTGCATTCCAACCATCTGGTACAGCATTGATATCATTGATCACAATATTAAGTCAATGTGATGTACAATGCACAAAAACATCTTTAGGGTATTTGCTCCTAATTTTTGCATGAACGCCACCTTCTTTGCCAGCCATTGTTGAGCAGCCATCATAGCCTTGGCCATATATAATCCAAACCTTGTGCACTGATCAATGATTTTATCAGCTATGGATGTAGCATCAAATTGATACAGTTTTGCAAATCCAAGGAATTCTTCATGAATAACAGTTTCTGTGCTGCTAGAATTCACAAAACGAACTCCTACGGAAATTTGTTCTTTTCCAGATATATCAGTACTCTCATCTCCAATGATTGAAAATCCAATGGATTTATTGGCCATTGAAACAATTTCTTCCCTTATGGCTTATTCAGTCAACTTGACTAGTTCATGTTCAATGTTCAATTCTGGCTTTTCCCTTAATTGTAAGAATTTTGCAGCACAAGCCAGTGCATATTTATGCCACGCACTTGATTGATGACTTTTGGCACTTTCATTAAAATCTTTGTATTTTGTAAAAGGCCCTGTGATGAATGCACCTTGAAAACCACGATTTACTGGCTGGGGAAAAAGTATGCAAAATTTGCAAACTGCTCCTTTTAAGCGAACTGAATAACTCAGCCAGGGTGAGTACTGGTTTGACCAAGCATAGCGAAACAATTAATCGAAAAATAGAATGGTTTGGAAAATCCAGGTGGCAGGTGCCCCCTCTTGCCCTCCTTGTGAACGCCCATGATATATATGACCTATGTGACCTAATGAATTTTTGATCCAAAATAAGTCATGAATACCTATTGTTTTCTGTATGTAAAAGTATAAATGTTTGTTTTTAGTGTACTCAAGGAGAAAATGTTAATATAATTCCAATATTATAAATTTAATGTTGTTTCATTTATTTCACATCAATGAAATCATTATTTTGTTTAAACTCCATTTATATTTACGCATGTTTTTGAGAATATACATGGCACAAAACATTTTGAAGCTTGGATAGAATAATTTGAACTTTAATCATCAATAAATTGAAAACTGGGGAAAGTTATCGAAAAATTGCGAGCAACCATATTTCCTTTGGAGTAACTTTGAAAGTGGTACAACAACAAATGATTTATCTAATAAATATCCAAATTGTGGTCGAAAGAAGATACTTTCAAGCAGAGTTCAACGACTTTTGGCATTAGAAATCGCAAAGAATCCAGACGTTACCAGCGAGTATTTGAAGGCCTTTCTTGATAATCACATGAATATCAACATCAGTAGTATAAACATTTTTTGACTAGAATGGGAATTAGATCCTCGTTACCGCTCAAGAAGCCACTGTTTAAAAAAGGCACAGACGAATGAGTTAAATTTCGCAAAGAAGCATGTCATTGAGCCTTCAGAACGTTGGAATAAAGTGCTGTTCACTGATGAAACAAGAATATATGTGGTAAATAATTCAAGACGCCAATGTATGTGGCGAAAACAAGGATGATAAATTAAAGTTTACAGTTCCCTACACTCAAACATCCATCCTTTATTATGTTATTTTGAAGCTTCATTGCTTCTGGGCCTGGAAAAATTCGGTTCTTGTGCAATGACAAAAGATGCAACTCCCAATGGTATTAAAAGGTTCTTAACAATGAATAAGGCAATACTGTTAGAGAGGCGTTTGGTAATAATAAAGATTGGGTTCTACAGAATGATGGTGCACCATATCACCGCAGCAAAATAGTAAAAGAATAGACCCTTAAACAACGAATGACTGTGCTGGAATGGCCCCCTTCAGTAACCGACCTTAACCACATCGAAAATCAGTGGAGCTTGCTGAAATACCAAATTGGAAAATACAAATTTGATAACCTAATTGACATGAAAGCAACAATACTCAATACTTGATTTCATCAGTTACCTAACATTGTCTTTGAAATTCTGGCGCTGTGAATGACGAGACGACTACAGGAGTGTATCAAGCAAGGCGGTGGTCCAACGTCATATTGAATTGATTATTGGAACCCTCTGGACATTTATTAGGGTTGATATGAAGTTTGTGAAGAAATTATGAATAAATTTATCTGTTCACGACTTTTTTTGGTGGACTGTATATATATATATATATATATATATATATATATATATATATATATATATATATATATATATATATATATATATATATATGTTAGGTTATTGAGTTGGTGATAAAATTTGAATTCTTACTCTGACTGACCCACAAATAACAACTGGAAATTTTATTGAATATCACAAATATTTTCACAATGATACAATTGACTCAACAAGCTACTATTATACCGTGCTTATTACAACACTATGGTGAGAAATAGCACACTCGTATAACCTTGATCTGAAGAATCTCTCACAACTGAGGAGTGTCGTAATTGGTAATTTTAACTGGCTGTTTTGTGAGTTTGACTTGGCTTTACTAGCCTAACTTTACTCTATTATCAACTAAATACTCGGGCTGCTTCTCTTTATTCCTGTTTTCTTTTTGGTTTCTCTGCTTCAATTTTATTCAAATCTTTCCTCCAAATTTTTCTCTCAATTGTTTCTCCAAACTATTGGCTAATACAATTCTCTACGTCCTCTTAATTTTCTAAATTGTCCTCTCTATAGTTTCTTTTTTTGCTTCTGCTGTGCCACCTCCTTTTATACCTCGTCAATTTGTGGCACTTCAGTTTATCTTCAATTCCACATTTTTTTCTCCAACATGATTTCCAAGTTTTCCCTGCGACCGAGTAATCTTTGACAGCTGTAGCAATATTTTATAATTTTATCTTTTGCAGCTCCGGCCTGTTTTTGTTTTGTTTCCTTTATATCTGACAAGCTGCTGAGATAAGAATATTGTTATTTTTCTATTTTCCCAATTTCAAAATTTCATTTCCATTTCTGTACTAATTAATTAGTGCCGACCTTTGTTTTTGCTTGATTTTTTTTGGTCTGATTTCTTTTGTTTCATTCCTCTGCCTCATTTCTCATTTCTTTTTACTTCCGTTTTCTTTTCTCAGTTTTCATAGATCGTCCCGTTTGTCATGACGATCTTCCCCCAAGTAATTTTATTTATTTATTTATAATTTGTCATTGAGGTGAGTAAATGAAATTAATATTAAGAAAAACTAACCTTGCATAAAAAACGACCCAACCACGGTCCATGAATGCTCAATTAAATTGATTTCATCGATCAAACTAAAGGGCAAATTTAAATTCCACGCTGATAATGGGCTATAATAAGACAAGAGGTAAGTAGTAACTGAAACGAAGAGTGTCGAAACCAATAAAAGTAACCATGTTGTCCAATGAAGAGGTCTAAATAATGCATTAAACCATTTTTTAAAAAGTAACGATGAATCTATTAATATATTGCAAAAATATATTTAAATAATTTTATTTATTTATTTAATATTTTTTAATTTTTTTGTTTAAATATGATTGTTGATATGTTAAATTTTAAAATATTTTAAAATGTGGTAAATCTTTCCTTTTGGTTTTTCAAATACTACTTTTATCCACTTGTCGAGTACACTCGTGACTATGACAAAAGATCACCTCTTCTCATGGTGAGAATCTTCATTAGAAACACTTTAATGGCCAACAAGTACCAGAATAAATATCTATATATTTAAAGTTTAATATGTTTTTTACATTAAAATGGTAACTCATCCTAAAGTATTTTATTTAAAACATTAAGAAAATATATTTGGCAAATTTTTAACCTGAAAATTTGCCAAATTTTTGATTGAGCTTTCGGATATTGCAAGAGAGCACTGTTTGATTCTTGAAAGAAAGGAGCCGAAAAATCAACCCCCTCTTGTCTCATGGCATTTATTGTGAAAAATGATGCACCAAATAATGTTTTCTAGAATTTATATTTAAAATTGAAATATGAAAAGGAAATTACTTTATTAAATATGTCACCAATGCATCCATTGAAATCAAATGAATCGTTGATTCTAGCCCCCCAACGTTTATCAACAGCTTCATAAAAGTATGGTCTATCAAAATACCATTCATTAGTGAAAATAAATTAAATTTTGTTTAAATTCATTCCATAGAAAAATATTTGAAAATTGCTAATTAAATATAAAAAAATTTATAATAATAATTACAAAATGTCAATTCGAATTCAAATATAATTTATGTTAAATTTGGTACTATAATTGAATTAATTAACAAAATTAATAATAATTCTTATCTATTAAGTAGTATTTAACAATTTTAATACCCCTCGTATCTTAAAAGATGCAATCGTTAAAGTCTATATTTCTATGTAAAATTTCCAGCGAAAACCAATCTTATGAAGCGTAGCTAACTTCATTCTATTTGACGTCATCGTAGAAATTAATGTTTAAAGTGCACATTCTGATTTTTAATAAAATAGTCTTGGGAAATTAAGTTGTTAAGTGTTTAATTTTTAAAATAAAATCTAATTAAATTCATAAACTTCTAATATTTTTCTAAAATCAGGCTAATATTCATTTATTTTTAACATCATTGATAAACTTGAAAAAATCAGTGACAAAATTTCGGATTTAATATAAAACGAATATTTGTTGATAAATTTAAAAGGAAAAATGAAAATAAAGGAAATTGAAAACAGATCAATTGTATAAAGGATAAAAGATATAACAAATTTCTTGAAATAAAAATCAAATTAAAGTTTTTAAAATTAAAAAATTAAAAAATCTAATACAATCAAACAAAAGAAAAAACATTTATTTCATTACTTATCTCAACTAAATGTTTTAAGTTTTAAGTAGTTCAAATTCTTAAATTCTTCAAGATTTTGTGGCACTCTTTCATTTTTTCAATCATTTGATTCCTTCAATTTTATAAAACGCAGAATTACTAAGTTGTATTTCTCCATTTTATATTTATAAAATATTCTTAATAGAAACACTTATAGGAAAAATATTACAAAGGTAAAATATTTATGGGATTATAAAATGATGATTTCTTGGTAGCAGCATTTATTATTTAAAACAATAAAGTGATGATTTAAGCCTTGCTGCGAATAATGTATTTTATGAAAATATTTTCCACGATAAGATAGGCATTCTTCTTCCCGAACATACTTCTCGATCTTTCTTTTACTTCCTTTATCTTACTTCTCATTGGTTAAAAATATAATATAAAATAAAGCTTCCAATAACTATAACTATAACTTCCAATACACGCGATTTAAATATTTTAATAAATGTGTCAATTTTGATTTTTATTCTTATCTTTTGAAATCATATTTCCTAAAATTTCTATATTATTTTAATTATTATTTTTTTATAATTTTTTTATTATCAGTTATTCTCAAGGTCAATGACAATAGATCAAATTGATGATTTCATTGATTCCTTCTTTAGTGTTGATTGTTGACCGTCTGTTTATATTGAGAATTGCTTTATTGAATCTGTTTTTTTGAATGTTTCCATAGACTACGATTTCGATTGAAATATTTTTCCTTTCCTTTGTTGGTTGACATTGTTGGAGATGTCATGCTTATCAAGGATTTTCTAATAGGAGCTAGATGTTCTTTAACTCTTTGATGCAAAGTCCTGAGTGTACTTCTAATGTATGTTTCCTTGCATACATTGCACGTGATGCATTATACAATGTTTTTTCTAAAGCACATATCTTTCGGTAGACCGGTGCGTTTAAGTTCTTTCAGGATCTTGAAGTCGAGTATGTCACTGATGAATGGGATATTAAGATAGAAATATTTCTTCTTCTTTTGTGTTAATTCCCTAGATCTTTTTGGGGTAGAATTCATTCTTTCATTGTCCTCACCTTGATATCCGTTTCTGTGTAAGATTTTATTGAAATTTGATTGTTTATAATAATATCAAAAATGATAATAAATTATGGATATAATCAAAATCTCAGTAAATTCTTTCATTTTTCTCTTTCAGTTTTACCCCTTAAAATAAAATTATTCTTATTAATGTTTTTAAGGATAACAATAAATTTTATTAAAAATTAATTAGTAATAAATATACAATTTTTACACAAAATTCATTTCCTTTGATAGTATTGTGATCATTTCTGTAATAAAGCCTCTCGTTTCATTCAATGATATCAGGGAGTTATTCGTCAGAAATTTCAGAGCTGGAGAAATCTAAAAAGGCTAAATAAAATAAAAGACGACACCATCAACTTTACCGGTGGAGAACAAATATAAATTGTTTTATTATTCCAATTTGTGAAGGTATTCTGGTAAATTGACGTTTTAATCTGTCTATATTCATTTCCCGAAGCATCATAAGCAGCTGCCAAGTAAACCTTTGTTGAATATGTAAAGGTATTTGGAAAGGAGTGAGTAATATCCTCGGATTTTGATGTAAAGAGAGAGAGAGTTGAAATATTTTTCAAATAATTATTCCACGACTTGTTCTAAATAACACTTTTTAAAACACTTCAAATTGACTATAACCTGGCCTAGAAAAAGAAGTTCACCAAGCGCAAAATATTTTACTCACATATTAATCAAACGACTAAAGTATTATTTTTAAAAGAATTAAGTTTGAATATTGAAAAGATTTACTACCTGCTAATAAAGTCCAAGAACATTTTGAAAATGATTAGACAATTCTTACGAAAATAGTACATGGATGTTTTGTTAGAAATATCTTTAAAAGCGAATTGCCAAATAGCAGAAACTTCAAGAAAAATTTGAAAAACTAAAGATCTGAAAAGCTAAACCTGGGAAGTAGAGAGAACGTATACATTCTATGGGTTTCTGAATCACTAAATGCACTTGCAAGATTTAATTCAACTCATTTAGTTTTCTCTTTATATTTCATCTTCTTGTTTAATTTTAATGTTAAAGTGTTATATACTTTTAGTTTAAGCACATACTGTAACATAACCTTACGAGAATGATGAATTCTACTCCCTAGAAAATTACAAGTTTCACTACTTTTTGTTGACAACATTCTAATGCATTTATTCTAGAAACTCTTTTTTTACTCCAACATGTAAAACCATTGTGTTTATATATTGTATATTATCTGCCTCGTTATCTGCCTTTTTATCTGCCTTTTTATATGCCTCTTTATCTGCCTCTTTATATGCCTCTTTATCTGCCTCTTTATCTGCCTCTTTATCTGCCTCTTTATCTGCCTCTTTATCTGCCTTTTATTCACATTTTAAAAAATTTAAGTTCACTGAAAAATTTACTTAACCTTGAAACACAATTTCCTTAGGTCACAGCCTGATTAAATTCAGCATTAATTGTTTAATACACTTATATCTTTACATTTGTTCTATTTTAATTTTAACCTGCAGGGATACACCATAAAAAAATTACTTGCTACAAAATTAAAATTAGTTGAATTAGTTGAATACATAAACTTCTTGAAGAAATCAGAAAAAAGATTCATGGGCTTTTAGCCTTAGCAAGGTTTAACGAAGAAAACTTGAATGTAAAATTTACTTTTGAAATTAGTAACATTTATTAAATATATTTGTAAAGCACAAATGTTCTGTGTATTCCCCTTTCTTATGTACTCGATGTAAGCCACTTCAATCTCAATCTATTTACTATCTGAAAATGTTATATCTAAAATAATTTGTATCTCATTCTTTACAAGTGATTAAATTGTCAAAAAACTATTATCATACTTATAAAAATATTATAAAATAACTTAGCCTAACTTTATTTATTTTTGTTTAACTTAACATAACGCTTTACTAAAATAGCTACCAAATCCTTTGCCAAATATTAGCAAGGTTCATCTTATAATAAAAATAAAATACAAATAAATCTACATATTATTTTTATTTATTATTTTCATTAGAATTTTTAATAATATCGCTAATCCTTGGAGCCTGAATATATATAGTATATATTATATACTATAAGAGCTTCCTTAGATTTTCACCTCTGATTTCTTTTCAATTAAAATTATATTGATTAAAAGCTTGACTAATTATCAGTAGAGATATCGATGTTTTTTGATATTCACGAATTTTCAGTACAACCTTTTCAAGTGATTTATAATATAATATTTATATTTTGTAAATATTTTTGTAGTGCCTCCATACATACATTATATTATAATTTACTAGTATTAAAATTCTATATTTACTCATAACTCATTAAGCAATATCTATTATATATTATATGATATTGTTATAAATAATATATAATATATAAATAATATATAAAATAATATATATATATATTAAGTTGAAATATTTTTATTTATTTTGTTTTAATACCGAGAAAAAAGAAAAGGCATTTTAAAAATTACCAGAACACAAAAATATGGACGAACAAAATGTTTTTTTAATAAAAATATTTGTTGGAGTTATGTTAGTTTCGTTCCTACTCACTAAAAATTTATTGAAGTCTTCAGCTTTTTGCATAACACAATTCAAAAGCGTAAATCAATATTTCTATATTCAATTTGAAAAAAATAAAATTATAAATTTAAAAAATTACAACTTTTTCAATAAAGAAATTTGTTTTCAAATATTTTAAATTGTAGATGATTTAAAGAGCTTTCATAATATCAGAGAAATTTAAAGCTTAATTTAATAATTAAATAAAATAAAATTTCAATAAATAAATTTATTAATAATACTTCTGAAATAAGTTTTTGAGTTGTAGAAATTGATTTATTGTATTCAGTAAATAATGGACAAATGCTTGACTCTGCTAATAACGGA
Source organism: Schmidtea polychroa (assembly GCA_959609185.1). Classification (NCBI taxonomy): domain Eukaryota; kingdom Metazoa; phylum Platyhelminthes; order Tricladida; family Dugesiidae; genus Schmidtea; species Schmidtea polychroa. The sequence continues at coordinate 58,591 of CAUHTR010000406.1, read as the reverse complement.
GAAAAAGGNAAATTTAAAGCTTAATTTAATAATTAAATAAAATAAAATTTCAATAAATAAATTTATTAATAATACTTCTGAAATAAGTTTTTGAGTTGTAGAAATTGATTTATTGTATTCAGTAAATAATGGACAAATGCTTGACTCTGCTAATAACGAAGAAAAAGGTTTCGTAGAAAATTTCAGTAAGAAATTCAAAATTCCGAAATATTGATATGGAATAACCTAAATATTACATAAACTAAATATAAATAAAATTTTAAATAATTTTAATTTAAATAGTTAATCATTAAATATATGATAACACACTTTTAATTGTGTTTAAATTAATAAGATATAATAAAATAATTAAAATAATTTTAACAATTTAAAATGGCCATGGATTAACTGCACTTGTAAACGATTACGAATCTTTAATTAATTGGTGCTATTACATTCTTCAGAGTTCTCGGCTAGCGACGTTAGGACTACATACTCACGAAGTTGTAAATCACAGTCCTTTTTTTTCAAAGATCCTATTAATGGTGTGCATATTAATAATATTGAAGCTTGTTGAACTGCTGCCAAGAAGAGGTTTAAATAATGAATGATACGACAAGAAAACATTTACAAAGCTATCTTGATGAGTATATGTGTAGAAAAATGTGTTAGGTAGTAATGATATATTTATGAGTGTAATTGAATTAATTGCTCAATTTAGTTTTAGTTAAAATGTAATAGTATGTAAAGAATTTTGTTATTTAATATGATTTTATATTTTTTATATTTTTTTAAAAATGTGGGAAAATTATTGTATATATATTTGATGTCATTTGTAAATCTAATTTTCCTAATTTAGAACTTAAAAAATATTCTCATGTAATCATATAGGTTGAAACTCCATTTTTAAAACAAAAGGAAAAAGCGAAATTTTGTTATCTATTTGTTATTTATGAAAAAATATAAACTTTTCTTTATTACCAAAAAGTTTGAATTTGTAGAGAAACCTCAGATATAACAACTTACTTCAAGTTACAATATGGCATATGCAGAGTCCTGAATGATGTTCTCATTCAACAAGATTTTGTTGTTATCTGTTATAAATTGTTATCATGACAAGTTATATTAACCCATTAACGACCAAAATAAAACTACACGTAAAATTATTTATAATCGTTATTCATTGTTATTCACATATTGAGTAAATTAGAACATTTATAAGAAAAAAATATGGAGAAAATCACATAACCTTTCGTAGACTACTAGTGCCATCTATTGTTGAAATGGGTCACTACTTCCGGGATAATCATTATAGAAAAATATGAAATCACGCCTTTAACAAGTGTACCCATGTGAGTACAGCGGGAGGTAATGGGTTAAATTATGCAACTATGGAATATAAATTGTGTTCAAAAATATATTAATGCACATCTATATCTCATGTTATTGCTGTTATTACTTTTTTCCCTTAACCATTGCGAGGCCCTGAAAAATATTGCACATAACACTGGAAAAGCTAGTTATAGCACTGTATATATAATATAATTAAATTATATTAATTTCCAAATTTTACATGACTAACATTTTTGCATATGTCTAAATCACATCTCTCATCCAGAATTCCTATGCCTCCTGAGAATAGCAGTGCTATATTTGGATTTAATGAAGAGTTGAGTATATTTATTACATCATCCGATCTCAAACTATTGTCAAAAATCATCCAATAATAATTCGACTGTAAAATCCCTGATTTTAATGCCTAAAAATAAAATAAAATTATAAATTATTATCTTCATTTCATGATTTATTTGTATTTTTACAAAAATATTTTTATCAAGCTTAAACAATTTTAAAACTGAAAAAAAAAGGAAATGAAAAGTTTCGATGAACTATTGCCACAAAACTGAATGTGTAGTAAAATGCATTATAATAAAATTGCAGTTCTCCCAATTTTCTTTTGAAGCCTTATATAGTTTTTTTGGTATGTAGCGAATTTGATACACAATGAAATAATAATACTTACAATAAATGATATTTTAGAAATTATCTTTCTTTTTATCGATTTAAACAAAAGCATTAAAATAGAAATTCTTATAATTTTAAAATGAAAATAAAATATAATCGAAATTCGAGAAATTTTAATACGAATAAGAAAAAGTAAACAAATTATTGCTAATTTTTGTAGGAATGTAAATGTGAGGATTTTTGTTTAAATTATTTATTATGACAAATGTCGGTTTGAAAGATGTTTTTAATTTATTGTGGAAAAAAATGAATTCTTGTCTTTCATTTATGGATTTGTTGGGCAAATGAATGAATTTCAGCTTTCTAATTCCTAATCATTTGAAATAAAATTAATTAATTTAAATTATAATTAAATAATTAGGTGAATTCAATTTCTTCAAAATTAAATAACTTACACATTTCAAAACTGTCAAAGTTGAATCTTTTTCATTTGAAAATATCAGCAGAAATCGAATTTTTCTTTTAATTGTATTTTTTCATAAAGTTTTCCAATTCAAGTTCCATTATTTTTGTAAAAGAAAATAGAGTTGATTTTATTTTCATAAGCGTAAAATTTCTAATCAAATCGACAATGACATTTACATCTACAATTTAAACAAAACCTTTTTCAATTACCTTCAAATTTAAGAAAACATTTTAATTTTTAAATTAATGTTTAGTTCAAATTATAACACATTTCGTTATACAGTAAAATACTAAGAGGTGGAAAGTCAAGGGACCAAGAATAATTTCCAGATATGAAGAGTTTTCCAGTTCTGAAAGTTTGAGAAAATAATACAGGGTCTTAGAGTATGTTATTATAATATTATGTTATAAATTGTTTATTTTAATTATAGATAAATATATCATTTTGTAGTCTATGAGTATTAAGGGTTCTACCCCTTCCAACCCAAAACCCCAGATAAAAATCGCATTTTCAGGCCATGCAAACCATTAAATTAAAAATAAAAATCTTAGTACCTAGGGAAAAACTAACTGCATAGGGAACTCGGTATTTAGTAAAAACTTAGTACTTGATAATTAATTTATTATTTTGATGATAAAACTTAAAATGAATATTGCTATAAAATATGAAAATGTCTTTGGGCTGGAAGGGGTTGTACCTCACTATTTGGAAAAAATTAATAATTTTATGAACTTGGAAAATATTTGGGAAAAGTTCTTGGAAAATTCTCGGACTTGGAAAAGTTCCTGGTGTATTTGAGTCCCTTGGGTATATATTCACTACTCGATTTCTTGAAACTTAGAAAATACTCAGCCTTTGGAACCAATGCAAATATTGTCGCTATAAAAATGCATTTTTGCAAACCTTGTAATAAAAATATTTCAAAATCTCATAAAGCAAAATTAATTTTATCTAATTCTAGTATTATATAAATCTAAATCAGTCATATGACTTCCATATTTTTTATTAATTTCATCTAAATTTTCTATAATTTTTATAATATAATGACCAAATGAATTTGTGGTTTCTCCACCTGAAAAAATCCATCTTTTATCATCAAACTTGTCTAATGAAACTTTTAATGATTTTTCACAATAAATTTTATTTTTTGTGGATCTTAAACTGTGAGTTATAGCTACTTGTTTTTCTGAATCTTTTTTTAAACAATTTTGAAATTCTTTAACAGTCATTTTTAGTAACATTTTTCCTGATTCCCTTATTTTTATTTTCTTCCAATTTTATTAAATTCTATCGCGTATTGTTTTGAACTAATAGAAACAAGATTTAATATTGGATTATTTGGATTTTTATCCTTGTAAGTGAATAAATTTCCCGAGTTGTTAATTAAATTATTTAATACTTTTGTTTTTTCGATTTCCTCAAAAAGATTATCGCAACGCAAAACTTTTAAGAAAAAAGAATCAGTTGCTTTCAAATGTAGTGTTATTCTTTTTGCAAAATATGGTTGTAGAACATTATAATAAGTATTATATATTTGGAGTTTTGATAATTCCTAAACACTGAATCCGATAAACATGGGTTTATTATAAGTTTTTACAATATTTCCCATTTGTATTGCGACCAATTCATTTGAAAACTTTTCACAGTTTTTAAATGTTGTTTTTGAAATCATCTTTCCCAATATTTTCAAATCTTTTTTAAAATTTTTAAATAAATTAATATTCACATATTTATCAATATTTTCCATGGTTTTTCCAAAGACAGAATTATTCAACAATTTATACATCATGTCTCCAAAACCATTCTTCCTTCTTTGATTCATTTCTCATTCTAATGTTATTTTCTTTAATGAATGGGTTTTGATGAAAACTAATAATATTATGTATTATAGTTAATTTCATGCCCTGTTGTAAATAAAATTGTATAAACTTTTTTTCCAATTTTACCACTGATTATTTTTTCCATTGAATTTATTAAAAAGAGAGCTTGAAGACTATAAATCAGTAATATATCGATAACGAATTTTCGTGAGTATCAAAAAACATCGATATATTACTGATTTATAGTCTTCAAGCTCTTGTTTTAATAAGTTAAAATTGTAATAACCTATAGTGATATAAATATTGTATTCTATCATGTTGGTCACAAATTAATTTAGTAGTTGAATCTTTATCTGTAAATTGTTTCCGCCATGGAGACAGTTCTTCATATTTTATCTTTCTATTTATAAGAGTCAATGGGAAAAAGTATCATGTCTTTTAAATTATCTGGATATTCTAAATCACATTCAATAAAGTATCCTACATCATAAACTTTCAATGTTGTTAAAACTTGATGAATTATTTCTATTCTTTCCCAACTAAAATTTCCATATGATAAATATTCCGTCATAATATCCTGAATATAATGCTGTAGTATCGATATAAATTATATCGGATTTTTCAGTCATACATTTTACTATTCTTTCATATTCTTCACCATCATTAATTTATGTAACATCATCAGGATATTTTTTGTAAAGTTAAAACCAACGTTAAAAACCATACTTAAAAAATGGATGCGAAATTCAATCATATATTATCAAAAAATAAAAGTATATTTCTTTTCTCTTTTAAAAATTTGCTGTTGATTTCTGCAAGATATTTCCAAAAGAAATAATATTTTTATACATCTTGATTTTTCACTTTTTCCAATTACTAAAGGTTTTCATTAGTTCCATTCAAATACATTAAAAGTTCAATAGCAATTTGTTCTCTTGATTGTTTACCTTTCAAATGCAAGGATTTATTTGGCAAAGTATTAAAAAACAAAGCAGTTTTGGTATCACAGTCTATTAAAACCTTTAATTATATCTCTTAATACGTCTTACTTGACTTGTATAAGCTTCATTTAATTATCCAAAAGTCTGTAAAGACAAAATTTGATATCTATTACGGAAGCCATCCATTTGACGATTTAAAATCATTTCTATTCAATTCTTTTGAATTTGAAGTAGATTTGTCTTGGAAGGATGGAGAAAATGTTTTACAAAACTATTCGAAAACTTAATCTTTCAATACTGTTGATTTGAACTATTATCCTTTTGCTTTTTATTCATATGAATGTTTCATTTCCTAACAAGTATTTTTTCATTATAATATTATATATTTGACTTTTTCCACTCTTAAAAAGTTGCTACATCATTTACATCATTTTAATAAATATAATGTCAATTGAAAATGAAAAAGAATCACAGGTGAAAATCAAAAGAAGTTCTCATAATATGTTTTTTAATTGAAATAATAATAACAAATAATAGTAATAATAATTAATAACATTACAATAATGATAATAATAATAAAATTATTATAAGAACTTTTATTTCTTCCAATTTCACCACTGATTATTTTATCCATTGAAGACTATAAATCAGTAATATATCGATGTTTGTTGATACTCACGAATTTTCGGCACTGCCTTTTTGAAGTGATTATTTTTTCCATTGAATTTATTAAAAAGAGAGCTTGAAGACTATAAATCAGTAATATATCGATGTTTTTGATACACACGAATTTTCGTGAGTATCAAAAAACATCAATATATTACTGATTTATAGTCTTCAAGCTCTCGTTTTAATAAGTTAAAATTGTAATAACCTATAGTGATATAAATATTGTATTCTATCATGTCGGCCACAAATTAATTTAGTGCTTGAATCTTTATCTGTAAATTGTTTCACTTGAAAAAGGCAGTGCCGAAAATTCGTGAGTATCAGCAAACATCGATATATTACTGATTTATAGTCTTCAAACTCTCTTTTTAATAATAATAAACCAAATACTATCGTAATCAGTAAAAGTTTTTAAAATTTTCTAAAAAGAATAAAATACATGATTTTGATAAATTAATAAAATACTAAAAATTAATAAAATGTTGAAGCCAGCGTTGTTCGAAAAACTAAAAGAAAATACCTACAAAGTTAATTGCTCAACGAATGTTGAATATTTCTCTGAATTGTTATCAAATAAAGCTTTTCAAGAAATTTATAACAATACACATTTGTACACTAATGTGACTATTGAAATAAACAACGTTAATTCACATGTTGAAAGGTGGAATGTTCTCGGTCACAGTTCTATTAGACCTTTTACCACCATAACCCAGTTCCCAAGTTCTTCTGAATTAAATGCCAACGACATGGATTTCACGAAGTCTCCCAAAAACGATGTAAATAAAAAAATCAATAACTTTGGATTATAATTTTTACCCTCTAAACAGAGAACAACCGACTTACTCTTCTCATCAAAATCACTTGTAGTGTAAAAATTATCAAAGCAATATAAAAAAAAACTATATCATTAGTACATTATTATAATATAACGAGTTTTCAATGGAAAGGATGTAGAATATTTTTATTTTCATCTGACAAGTAAAATATTCAGCAAAATCTGCAGGCATTTTGGACATCCAGAATTTAATGCTACTTAATTTATGCCATTAACTGAAACAGTTAAAAATTATAAAAATCTTATTAAAAATATTGGGTTAAAATTTCAAGAAAATGATAACTAAAGGGTGATGAACAGAATAGATGAACAGAACTATCAAAATTAGCATAATTATTTACTTTTTGTTAATTTTGTAAAGATTACAACCTCTTTCCAGATGTCGGATGGCAATAAACGGTTGACGAAATAATTGATAGATGAGCTTGAGATTCCAGTTAAAAAGTCTAAATATTGAAATATAAAGAACATAATAATGATGATTTATGTCAAAAATGGATAATTTAGAATAACAAATTAAAAACTAAATAAAAGTAAAAACTTGTTTTTAATTCTTTTACCACTCCTTCAATAGGAATACTTGCCACCTTGAATGAGAAATTTGATAGAAAATTAGTTAATATACTTAATAAAGGCTCATTTTGAATAATAATTGCGAAAAGCGTACCATTTGATCTACAAACTTAAAATCACATTAATAATAATAATAATAATAATAATAATAATATAATAATAATAATAATAATAATAATAATAATAATAATAATAATAATAATAATAATAATAATAATAATAATAACGTTTTCTAGTAATTGCGATGATTGAAAATGAATCCACAAAATAATAGTTAAAATTATATACATTTTCTGTATCATTTGTATATATTTTAGAAGATATAGATTCTAAATGTGATAAAAGAACCGAATAGTTAGGGAGAAACACATCTAAAATAAATAAGTATCATAAATAAGGAAAATTAATTAAATGAATATGCAATTATATTATTATTATTATTATTATTATTATTATTATTATTATTATTATTATTATTATTATTATTATTATTATTATTATTATTATTATTATTATTATTATTATTATTATTATTATTATTATTATTATTATTATTATTATTATTATTATTATTATTATTATTATTATTATTATTATTATTATTATTATTATTATTATTATTATTATTATTATTATTATTATTATTATTATTATTATTATTATTATTATTATTATTATTATTAATTTATTAAAAAGAGAGTTTGAAGACTATAAATCAGTAATATATCGATGTCTTTTGATACTCACGAAAATTCGCTTGAAAAAGGCAATGCCGAAAATTCGTGAGTATCAAAAAACATCGATATATTACTGATTTATAGTCTTCAAACTCTCTTTTTAAAAAATTCAATGGAAAAAATAATCAGTGGTGAAATTGGAAGAAATTAAAGTTCTTATAATAATATTATTATTAATCCCAATATCTTATTCTAAAAATATATAATACGAGTTTTAAAACTGATATTGCAAAATATTTACAAAAATATGCAATGCCTAACGAAAAATGTAATAATAAAAGAAGACACATACTTATTAATCACAAAATATTTAAATTTTGATGATTATTAATAAATGTTTTGAATCTTTAAAGTTTAAAAATGATGTGATTTCATTTTCTTATTTTATGCTCAAATTTTGAAAAAGTTCAAATGAAAGTTCTTCCAAAATTGTTTATTGGAAGTCATCAATTTTTCTTTTGAAATATAATGTTTCATGAGTATAAATTTGTCAAACCTTTTATTAGCTGTGAACTCAATTTTTTCCAATTTCTCATTCCAAGACTGGAGATCTTTAACGTTCATTGCTCCATATTGATAAAGGACGTGCATTTTGGTACACAACTTACTTAGAACCATAATTATTTGTAGTGTAAACATTGCATACCTTTTCCAATATTTCCGATTTATTTGTGTTTTAAGAATCATATTATGTAAACTATTTAAAGATTTTTCATTTTCAAGTAAACAAAAATAATAAATAATTCCTGAATATATTTAAAAGCATTTCAAATGTTCGCAATAAACACTATACCATAAGAATAATTAATAATAAAAATATTAATTATGATCAAATAAATACCTATAGTGACAATAATTTCCTGAGTCTCTTTTGCTACCAACAGTACAATAATGCTGAACAAATTCATTGATGAATATTTAGAATTTAATATCAAAGCAAAGAAACAAAGTTTAGAGAAAATGACCTAAATGCTAAAAATGATAATAAAATGTAATTTAATTGAACAATTCTTTGTTTAAATGCGAAATTTGATAGGAGGAATTTAAAATTCAATTAGTTCTAAAAGCATGCTTTATGCAATGAAAAAAACTTAATAAATTTATACTAACAAAAGCAAATTATTTATTTCATGAAATAGGAAATGTAAGATATTCTAATTAAATAGAAAATTATTAGATTTTCTGCTATATTATTTTGTATATAAAATAATTCAAACCAATTTTTTTTAAATTTTAATTTCTTTCAGATTAGTTTTCAGTACACATTTGATCAGTTTTTGTTTTCTTTTAACATTTAATTTATTTTCATTACGACTTTAGTTCAAACGTTCTCCCTATGATCTATCATCGTAATGCAAATAATGAAATGTGAAAAGATTCTCTAACATTAGTATATCTGCAAAGTAATTTGTTATTAGACAAGCTGACAACTGATAAATGAATGGCTGGCACGTTGTGAGTGCTTCTTAAAAACTTTATTGATCTGCATTTATTCAACAAAAATAATTTTATTTTCCCTAAGTAATGAACTGGGAAATTGAAAATAAGGTTCTTACTAAAAGGTATTCTAAATTTTTATTTCTTCTTTCAACCGATATAATAAATATTAGAAATAAGTTGTATAAGATAGATGGGAATATTTACTGAGATATCAAGATATATATAGGGTTATTGAATTTTATTATTATTATTATTATTATTATTATTATTATTATTATTATTATTATTATTATTATTATTATTATTATTATTATTATTATTATTATTATTATTATTATTATTATTATTATTATTATTATTATTATTATCAAATTTTGCAATTGCGATTTCTATAATTTATAAATCAATTACTTATAATTTTCAACATTGTAATATTATCATAATTATCTTCTCACTTCACTTATTTCAGTGCCATTGTGAATACGAGCATTTGATATGATTATAATAGCTTCAACAAGTAAACTTTAAAGAAGGAAAAATAATATTATCTTCAAAAGTAAAATAACAAAGAATTCGTTTGTGTTGAAATAAAAACACAAAATAACATTGAGAAAAAGACGCCTTTTAAACTAATATATAATAAACTGAAAATCTGTATAAAACAAAATAATGCTGAATTTGTGGATTTTGACAATCAGTTTAATATTTACTCATCAAGCAGCAATTGTAAATATAGGTAATTAATAATATAATAAAAAACCAACGAAAAATATGGTATTTTATTAAAACTATTTCGTCCTAGTCCTGAATAAAATTATCATTTATCAGTTTTATTGAAACAAAAATTCAAAAAAAAATTTAATTCTGTTTTAATATTTTATTCCAAACTGAGTCAGAAAAACTGTTAATTATTTAAATTAATTTTATTAATTTTAAAATCCTTTTGTTAATTTATTAGATTTTTAAATTAATTTAAGTATAACAATCTGGTAAAAAGAAAGTCTATAGTCGAAATAAACAAATTACTCGTAATCTAATTAATTTTTTTCATTTGCATTTAGATGTTTTTTTTAATTACTATAATAATAATAACTGTAATTATTATGATATTTGATAATAATGTTTTATTTAAGCTGTATTACTACCAAGCAATTTTGCGTTTTATCAAGATTTCCAGATAATAACTGGAGAAATATTTTCAGTCATTCCAAATAATTTATCGGCTGTTAAATATTATTTTGTGGATAATTTTTCACCTTATTTCATTCAATCAAAAAGTCTTATTTATTTAAATTTAAATTTATTGCAAATCTTATTCGTAGTATGCAGTAACAACAGCAACATTGCGTTTGTTATAATATTTCAAGAAGAATCCCTTTTAGGCAAATTATCCATTAATCTTGCCAAAATGAAAGTACATACCATTTCCATTCCAATAAAATGGTTTTCTCAGGATATGCAAATCCCATCAAGTAACTTTGAATTTTTGTATTATAATTTTTTTTTAAACTATTTTAAACTATTTATATATTAAAAAATATCATTAATAAACATTATAAAGAATTATAAAATATTTCTATAATTAACATTAAATTTTTTAAAACAAAAGACTGAAATGTTAAAATTGTCACTTCAAAAGACGTTACACTATTTCTAAATCAAATCTGCTATAAGCAGCTAATTTCTACGTTATATGTTTGATATTTTAATGATTTCATACTGGCTGCCAATACACCAACGCGCCAATAGCTTAAAAGTGTAAAGAATTTTTTTTCATATTAACTAGTGTAATAATCCATATGCTTTAATTCCACGAATCTGATTAAATGTCACCAAAAAGTATGTGTGCTTGCATCAGCCAATGTACAGCATACACATCATTTTGCTTATAGTAGATTGAATTTAAAAATGATATTTACTTTAATATAGCCAACTAAAAAAAATATAATTTTTTTAAAATTTTAAATCAGTTTCATGGGTCATTAAAATTAAATAGTACAATAAGAACTTATATTTCATTGTCAGTTTATACAGAAAAACATTGTAAGAACATAACCACTTTTTTGATAAACAAGTTTATAAGAGCTGGCATTTTTATTTAAAATTTGTTTAAGTGATATTACTATCTATATTAGTTTTTGTATTATGATAAAACAAAGGTGAAATACTACATTATGACCTAAATTAATAATTTTAAATGATAAATGTTCTAAAACCACTCGAATAAAATAACATTACAACACTTTTATAAGAATTTACTCTATGATAATTAAAATAAAAATCTTTAAAACAAGAAATCTTAAAAATAATTAATTTATACTAGTTGTAAATATTTTATCTTGATTAATTGAAATATTATCATTATCGATTGTCATTAATAATTTCTCTAATTAATAAATAATAATTTTACACATTTCTCAATAATATTTTCGTTTTGATAATAATAATTAGATTTTTATTCAATAATATATTTTACTTACAAATTATAATTAATTTATTTAGTAATATCTTATTTTCAGTTACATCATTTGGTATTTTATATATAATATATAAATTTGTTCGATTAATATACAAGTCCGTGAAAAAAGAGTTCAGTGGATCCGAGTTCTTTATTATTAAGGAGATAAAAGATCGAAATATATACAAAGAATCCTTTAATAAAATTTGGTTAAAATTTAATATTGAAGAATAAAATTTTTGGTAACTACATCAGCGGTATTTTGCCTCGTTTGAATACCCGTTTTATTATCTTCTTTCATAATCAGATCCAAAATGAATAAATACATAATTTTTTATTTAAATCAGCATTTTCAGATATTCCAATAAGTTTTAATAACTCGGCTTTTGGCTCTTTAATATCAAGGATAATGCCAAAAGATATCTGGAAGGAAGCTGTGTTATTTTGTGACTTACAAGATGGTATTTCTTTTATAATTGATATATTTGATAATATTAAATTATATTATTACTTATTTACATTTTTTTATCACCTTTTGAATAATTTTGAAATTTTGTAAAATAAAATACAGTAAATAAGTAATAATAAATATAGTGAATTTAGTTATTTCTTTGAGATTTTAATAATGATATAAAATTTATAAATATTTTTCAGATTCGAAAATCCTAACAAATTTACTTAAAATGTTTTCCTCGCTAAATATCAAATTTACAGTGTTCAGTTTATTGAAATTTAATGAAACTTATGTTAAAAATTTTCTTTCCAATGATATCAGAAAGAAAATAAGATTTTTAATAGTATATTCAAATAATGTGACATCTACATTATTATTACTGAAATCGGTAAGTTTGATTTTCTTTTATTAATTAATCATCTATATAAATTAAATATATTAATAATTTGGCACCAATTGAAAATTCTGAGTTTAATTAGAGTAAAAGTAAGGATTAATAAAAGGTTAAATAAAACATAATTATTTTAATTTAAAAAATGAAGATTTAAAACAAAAAATAAATATTTTGAAAGCTAGAGGTCTTGTTTCTGGAAAGATAAAATACCAAAAACAGTGTTTAATATTTTTTTATTAAAATAAGTTTCAGAAAAATATAAAAAACATATAATTCATTTATATTTATAAACATGTGACTAAAATAATTAAAACAATCATTTTTACTCTATAGAGCTAAATTTAAATATATGATTTAAACGTTTATTCTATTTAAAGCGTAATTTTATTTGAATGGTACAAATCATTTTGGAAGTATTTATTTTAATTAAATATCAATTAATATATTCCCAAAAAATAGAATAAAGATAAATATTGTCCTTTAACACCTCATGGAAATCTTCGTAGTATTTGTAAAAATTAGTATGAACTAATAAAAATTTTAGAATCACCTAAAAACTCATTTAATTACATTACACTTGTATTTTAAATTTATATTTTTTTTATTTATAATTTCTATTTTAAATATTTAATGGATTTATTAAATAAGGCAATCGTGACTGAAACACTTCAATCAAATTATTACTGGTTGATTATAAATTATAAAATTCGAATGGAAAACATATTGAATATTTTAGACGCTTCATTAAATCCAAATATTATTATTATTAGGCCAAGCATGTCAAGATTAATGACAAATAAATGCAAATTATTAATTTGCAAAGATGAGGTGAGATTTTCATATGTTAGATTTTAAAAAAATTATGTAAAAAAAATTATTTTATGTTTTATTATGTATTATATAAACACATTATCTTATATATATATACGCAATAAGTTTATTAATTAGTCTAAAACTTGAATTGTGTTCTGATCTTGTTTATCAATTTACATGTAATGAGTGTAACGCCACATATTTTGAAGAGAATTCCCGTCATCTCTGTATTCGAGTTGGAAAACATTATAGACCAACATTAGTGAGCACAATAAGGGCTGTAAGAGAAAAATAGATATGTATAATTTTAAAATTTTATTAAAAAATTTCAATAATTATTGGGAACAACATAAGAAATATTAAATAAAATTCTAAGTATTATTTAAATATATTATATTTTGTTAAAATTAATAAATATATTTAAGTTAAAAATAATTGAAAATAAAATAAAATGAGTTCATCGATGTTAATTTCTATTTTTTGTAATATATTTTTAAAAATAATGAGTCAAAAATGCATTTAATAGATATTTTTGCAATATAAAGTTTTTACTTACACATATTATTAACTAAAACAATAAAATTTAATACAAATTAAAAGTTGTACATTTTCATCAAATGCGAGAAAACTAGTTATTAATTATCCTATCAAATAATTATTTTGTTATTTCTTTAATAAATTTTAAGAAATTTTATAAATGTAATTTTGAAACATCTTTAAAAAAATGTTCACTACTTAAACCTTGTATAAAGATTATAGACAAAACTTAAAGTGAAATCATCTTTTAAAATGTATTTAAAAATAAATAATATACATTGAAGTGATATTATAATTATTAAATTATTAAATATAATCAATAAACTTTTAAATATGCTACTACTTTTTATAATTTATTTTGAATATTTATTTTGAATACTTAAAAATGAAAATACAACATGTTATTGCACCCAATATAATTACTTAATTGTTTTAAAAATTGTTTGTATTTTTTGAATAATTTAAAAATACTTTTTGATTGTCAAAGTATATTCTTATATATTCTTATATGAAGTCTTATATAGTTCGACTGGGGTTCGAAATAATGAAATTAATAACTTAAACTCCTTCTAAATAAACCGAACAAATATTAAAGTTTTCATTAATTAAAACTTAATCTATACAAATTAAAAGTTTAAAATGTTGACTCATTTTAAAAACATCTATTGACCTACGACTTCATTAGTAATTTTGAATATGGAAGTTTCAGCTTGAAAATAACAAAGAATAGTTATTAATTAAAAAAAATGAAATGCAACAAACGAAAGAAAAAAACTAGACTGAATGTAAAAATAGCTTAAACATTGATAGTTTCTTTATTTTCAAGCCAAAAATCAACAGAAAAATTCTAATTTATATTAAAATTACAATATAAATAATTTTATATTTCATGCTGTGCATAGTCTTAAAGCTCCATCAAAGATTAACAGCACCTTATGAAAATTTTAAAAATATCACTATGGTCCGTGAGATTTTCTCTTGATAACTTTCTTATGTTCTTTGAAATTACAATTTTTTTTCAAAGACAAAAAGGTAAATTTATACATAATTTTGACATCAATAATTCCAAATATTTTCAACTCCTCAAATTATTGTATAATTAACTTATAGCGTTTCAAATAAAACTTTAAGTTATGATTTTTCATAATGGTTTTAAATATAATTAAATATTATTTTTGTATTTAGGCGGTTCTTTATCAGTTTTATTACATAATGAAGTCAATTTTAGAAATAGTTACAGACATTGCTCAAAATGTTTCCGATAATTTTAATTCATGTGGAAATTCAAAGGAAAAATCTCAACTTGAAATGTTAATTAAAAATTCATTTACCAAAGTAAAAATAATTTAGATAATAAAAAAGATTTATTACTAATTGAATGTTTAAAAGTTAAAATAATAATAATAAAAGTCGAAGTAATAGTGATATTAATAATGATAGTATTATTCACGATAAAAAATTATGATATTAATGATAATGATAATGGTAATAATAATAATAATAATAATAATAATAATAATAATAATAATAATAATAATAATAATAATAATAATAATAATAATAATAATAATAATAATAATAATAATAATAATAATAATAATAATAATAATAATAATAATAATAATAATAATAATAATAATAATAATAATAATAATAATAATAATAATAATAATACTAGATTATAATATAGAACGAAAATTGGTCAATTTTTATTTCTCAAATGTCCACAATTGATATTTATGCTGCTAGATCTACAGACATAACAGGATCAATGCCAAATCTTTTCACTTATTCTACGAATTTTTATCTGACAGCTACCTTCAATTCAACAAGCCAGGAATTGTATCAAGTCTATGATGACCTATATCTAAATATATTTAAAAGATGGAATAATAAAACTATTTATCTGTGTTCGCCACAAGTAAATTGTTGATTATAATGTTCAATCTGTTAATTTATACATTAATTATTTGGATTAAATTACCTTTTTTATTAAATTTTAGATATCACCAGCTTTAAACTTTCTAACTAATGACACGCTGGTGCCAATAAATATGGCCAAAGGTTTGGTCACCGATATGGTGGCGATTATAGCAAAACAAATGGGTTTCATGTAAATTTATATTATACATTTCTAGTTCTATATAAAATTATTTTTTTCATTATTTTAATTACAGTAAATAAGTCATTTTAAAAATATGGCTTCCTAGATACTTAAAAATTTGTTTGCAAACAATAAAAGACAAAACATAACGAAGTATAATTATAAATACGTTTTAACTGATGTATTTAAGAAGCAGCAATTTAACATGAAAAATCAGTGCGTCATTTATTAGTGCGTTTTCTCAAACATATCTGCGAAAAAAAGTCTTGTGGTAAACCCTCACCTCCTACAGCGCGACGGATACGTTCTTAGGAAACGTCGCGTTGTAGGAAATCGCCTTGTAAGAGACATGAACTCTATAGATAAACAGGGGTTAGGCTCCAAGTATAAAAAACTGCATTTAAATTAATAAAATGTAACTTTAATAAGTTAATGTTCAAGATTTTATTAGAAAGTCTTGAATAAAATGATAATAAATTAATAAAATTTAACAAAATAATTCACGTTTTTAAAAATTAAGAACTAAATAAAAATTCAAATATAAAAAGAAATGTTGATGCATATTATTTATTTATTTATCTTCTTCATCACTGCTAAGCGGATGATGCCGCGAACGTTTTGCTGGTGCTACATTCGGCATTTTAAATGTACATATAATAAAATTTCCTTTCATCCTAAATTTACTTTAACTGCAAAATACACACACATTTTTGTATTTATGCATGTTATTTTTTTAAAACGTAATTTTTTTTAAATCGCGTTGTAGGAAAAAAATCTCGCGTTTTGTGAAAAATTGCCGTAATTTATAAATCGCCTTGTAGCGAAAACGCGTTATAGGAGGCCTTACTGTATTAGAAAAGAACAAATTATTTTTTTTATCCCTAAATAAAAAATTGAAAATATTAAAATTTTCATATATTTTTACAAATGATCTTTAGACCAGTATTTTACGAAGCAGCTGACAAGCAATGGGGTACAAAAATGAAAGATTCCTTTAATTTTACTGGATGTGTTGGAGACGTTTTTAATAAAGTATGAAAGATTATTTTTTATATCTTTAGAATGAGTAAATATAATTTTAGAAATCACTGATAGGAGCTTCATTTTATACTGTTAATTCTTTAAGAAGTACGGGGATTGATTATACAGTACCGTTCTTTGAAGAATCAAACAGTGCTACCCTACAATTTCCTCAAAGAGAATCAAAAGTATGGATTGTTTTAAGGTAATTCAATAAAATATTGTAATAAAATATCAAAAAAATTCAATTAAAATATTTCGAGATAACCATTACAACTTTTGCTATTATAATAAAAAGTCGTGAATCGTTAAAAAAGTGCGATGCAATGTTGTCCCATGGTAAAAACACTCACGACTTTCAAAATACCAAGAAATGGAAGAAATCCTTCATATATGGTCTCAGCTAACGTTATTAACGTTATTTCTCGGTTAAATATCGAAGAATCTACTGCAACAAATGTATGAATACATCGTTTCAAGAAGAGGCACTGTGGCGTATAGATCACTTTGCAGGGAGTTCTGAAGTGTTAATTTGGAGATCACTGAAGATTGGAAGCATATTGATGTTCCTATTCTAATTGCAGACTAAATTTCAAGAAATATTATTAATTTTGATGAAATAAGACTATTTTTCAATGTCATTCCTTCGAAGACTCGAAAAGGTGAAACTAGTTGTCGAGGGAAATTAACTAAAAACAGGCTCACTTTTCAGATGGTAGTGCAAGTTAATAATTGGAAAAGCAAAAAACTCTCGATGCTAAAAAATGCCCATTCATTAGCGACAAAATGTGCTGCAAATAGAAAAATTTAGATGACTTTAAAATTGATTGAAAAACAACTTTTAAGCTTGGATGCTTTGATGCGAGCTTAAAAACGAAAAATTAACTTATTTATAAATAGATGTCCTGCTCATTTTAACAATGTGATATAAAAAAATTAATCTTTCCCCTTCCAAATTGTATTAGTGAACTGCGCTCATTGACTTGAGAATAATCCGTGCTTTGAAGTATTACTACCGTAAAAACCTAATACAAATATTTTTATCAAAATTGAAATCAGAAGTTCCCAAAAATTAAAGGTATCTATTTTAGATGCAATGCTTTACAGTATTAAAACATGGAATGAAATTAAAGAAAAGACAATCAAAAATTATTTTCAAAAATTTGGAATTATTAAGGAATAAGAAGATGACATAGCAATGAGAGCCTCGGCGGGCCGGGTCAGAAACATTAATAGAAGATATTATAGAGCAAAATGCTATTGATGGTTTGGAACAAATTTCTACCGAAAATTTGCAAAATTACATGAACCTTGACATTAACATAATGATATCTGAAGTTGTGGATATCGATAATAAAGTTGACAGTCGCATCCAAGAAGAATCTATCGAAGAATCATCTAGTGAAGAAGATGTAAACTTAATCCATCCAATTTCCATAAAAGAAGATGATGTGAGACATATTTTGGGCCTTAAAAGTTACTTTACTAGCAATGAAAATGTACAAGACGGAACTTTTTTATCGAATTCTATGATCAAAAGAGTTGTGAAGCAACACAAAAATATCTGCCAAACCGATTTGCGACATTATCTAAATAAAAAATAATTTCCATTTTTTAATTAGCTTTTATTTTTTTCTAACCCCGAATCTACACTTTCCTTCTAATTACGTTTTTTACAGTCCTTTTAAAAACTAAAAACAGGTTTTACTGTATATACATATTTCCAAATTAAATCTGCTGTAAGCTGATAATTTGTACTTCATACTCATGTAAAACCTTTGTGGTTTTATAAAGATTGACAATACACCAAATAGCTTAATATTGTGTGTAATTTTTATGGAACTTTTGATGGAGCCAAATAGATCCGGATATTATTAATCCCATGATTCTTACTATATTTCATTAATAAGTGTTTGCGCATGCATCGAGCAGGGTACATATTTTTTCCCGCACATAATTTTAAAAAAAAATTTTATATTTCTCTCCAGCCTATCAAATGTCTCCAGTCAGGCAGTTATTTACATATTGTAGTTTATATTGAACGTGCAAACATGAACAACAATGGGAACAAAGGTCACCAAAACCTTCAACATGCTGCATGCGCACATGTACACACGCATGCACTCACACATACCCATACACAGAATATGACTACAGTAAAATCCCCAGTTAACGTTCCCTCCACATGAAAGTGTTCCATGAAAGTGTTCGAGTTGGAAAATCTATTTAATGATGAAATTAATAAATAAATTTGTTTTAATGTTTAATTTTATTTTTTTTGCTCCACCTATATAACGAAAGATTTGTTATACGGGGGGAGTTTTCACCGGTCCTTACCTATTCCTTATAGGGGGATTTCACTATACTCTCAGCAGAGACACAGCAGTGATAACAGTGAGTCATGTTAATGAAGAATTGTCATTTTCTTAGAATATGGCTACTCGAAGAGAGCTTACAAACTTTCAGATTTTATTTACGGATGTTACCTTTGAGGAAAAAGTCAGAGTGAAACTGCTGCATTGATTGGCCATTTGAAAGGAACTATTAACTACTTCCTGATGAAGTACCACAAGGAGCAGACACATGTCAACAAGCAACGTTCAGGCCACCCTAAACCTCTGAGCATCGATAAACAACGGCAGTTGAAACGACTTGTGGTGGCTCATCGACGGTTTCCCCTGTCTAAGTTAGTGTCCACATTTAACACTGGCCCTGTGGATGCCACAATGTCCACAATTCGTCGCGCATTACATTTTCATGGTTTATATGGCAGATACTGCGCAAGGAAGTCTTTGATTACAGAAACAATTCGTCGTCGTCGCTTGAAGTGGTGCCGGGAGAGAAGACGTTGGACAGCAGAACAAAAGCGCTCAGTAATTTGGAAAGATGAATCACGTTTCACTCTTTTCAAATCTGATAAACAGCAATTCTGATGGCTTCTTGTAGGAAAACGATTTCACCCTAACTGTATTCAGCCAACTGTGACATATGGAGGAGTCTCCATCATGTTTTGGAGTCTTTTCTCAGATCATGGAACTGGCCCTCTAGTGAAGTGCAACAATCATCTGACGTCAGTGGAATACGGTGTCATTCTGGAAAATGAGCTTGTTCCCTTTCTTACAGAAAGTGAGGGGCTCATTTTCCAACAAGATAATGCACCAATTCATACTTCACACATTATGAAGGAATTCTTTCTGCAGCACAGCATCAACGTTTTGAATTTGGTTCCACAAATCCTTGATCTGAATCCTATTGAGTTTTTGTGGGATGTCCTTGGTAGATGAGTACGCAAAAGGATTTCCATTGTCCGTAACACCTCCTAACTGGAAACGCATCTGCATCTACATCTCCCCTGAATTCCTGGCAAAAGTGGTCAATACAATGCCTAAACATGTGCGCCTTGTTATCCAGATGAAAGGTAATATAACGAAGTATTAACTCTCTCAGGACTACAGACATTCAGTATTCGTGTGTGTTTGTGGCATTTGTTCCCATTGCTGTTCATTATAAACTGTTCATTATTGACTGCAATATGTAAATAACTACCTGACTGGTGACTTTTGGAAGGCTGGGGTAGCATATTTCATTAAAAATAGTGCTTATAATAAATATATTGTACTTTCGTAGTTCTCGAAATAGAAATACTTTGTTTAAATCGAGAAATAAATACGTATTTTGCCTAGTTTGTAAACTAAAGAACGTTCAAGACATGATAATTAACGGATATTAATCTGTTACAATTTGCTTATTTCCCAATATTAGGAAATATTGTCTGCTTAGTGTTTGTCTTTATTTAGCAATATCTATTAAACGAAACAGATTTGTTAAAAATATTTTCTTTTTATTTAATTACATGTTTTTTTACTAGGAATATATATATACAAAATTTTATTGAAAACAAGATTTCTCGGTTGTACCAGGAGCTCTCAATTATTTCCGAAAGAATCGGTGATGCAAATTGCTTGCGCGATTTTACTTCCTTGACAGAAGGAGATAAGAACTTTTTATTTGATTTACACAGGTGTAGATAGGCAATCACACATAAAT
The DNA here is from genome assembly GCA_959609185.1 of Schmidtea polychroa. Taxonomy (NCBI): domain Eukaryota; kingdom Metazoa; phylum Platyhelminthes; order Tricladida; family Dugesiidae; genus Schmidtea; species Schmidtea polychroa. The sequence goes on along the minus strand of CAUHTR010000406.1, from coordinate 37,339 downwards.
TATTTCTAGAAAACAATTAACATAAACTAGAGACACGAAGTTCTAATAAGTTTATTGCTCTCTTTTATAGGAAATCAAGTTACAATTGAATTACAGAACAGTACATCAAAACCTTTTATTTAGGGTTTCCTCTCACAATGCCATTTACTTCGTTTCTTTTATAACGGATTTATCACTAACCAAGTTAATTCGCTAACTATTTTGTAAATTAAGGAACTTCATAATAAATTTAATTAAAAAAAATAAAATTGTTTCAGTAACATAATTTTTCTTTTCTTCACCTTCATTCTGTTAATATTTACGATTTCACGATTTCATTTGTCTTTATTTAGTTTCGACTATAAATCAATGTTTTCTATTCAATGCACATTTTCTGCATTGCTTTTTTCAAGTATTGTTTCTGTTTTTCAATTAAATTTATCGTCCTTCAAATTAAAATATATTTTTTACAATATTATCATTTACATATTGTTATATAAATAACTACTACTGTCTTCCGTATTTTAAAATTTAAAAGTAGTATAAAAAGCAATATAGAAATTCCTAACAATTGTACTGCGTTAGTATTATATTAATTTTAGTATTGTTTCTCTAAACATTCAGACCTTTTCAATGGACTACTTGGCTGTTGCTTATTATAATAATCATCATAACATCTATTTTCTGTTATTTGTTATCATACCTGAGTCCCCTTTCTGCATGGAATTTGCAACTTACATTTAGTGTCATTGATGAAATTAGAATTCGAGAGCACCTATGGAATATCGTGGGTTCTTTTCTAATGCAAGGTAAATGTTTGTAGATTGATTAATTAATTACATTATATTAATCACAGGAAAGGTTAATGAATATTTTAGCTAAACTGACTACTGCATAATTTTATTTCAATTCTTTAGCATTCTTTCATCAAGTTTATTATATATATATATACAGGCCCGGCCCAAGGGCCAGGCGACCTAGGCCATAGCCTAGGGCGCCTTTTTTTAGAGGGCGCCAAAATTTATTATAAACAATCAAAGTAAATTATAAAATAAGCCTCCAAAACTTTATATTTTGAAATTTATCTATGAAACCAACCGTTTTAAAAAAAATTGAAAATAAGAAAAAACAAAAAAAAAGTACATGCAAAATATACGAATTTCCAATTCTGAGAAATTCTGATATGTATTGAAAATTGAAATAAAAAAAATTATATGTATGTATTACAAAAACTGATGTTCGAGTTAAATTAACAGCTATAGCTACCAGTTTTTTTTTAACAATTTTTTTGTTTCAAGTGTGTAACTAATGTGTTGTGTTGTTGCAGTTTATTCAAATTAAATTTGTATTCCTATTCTGTTTTAAAAATATAAATATATAAGAGGTAAGGTAAGATTAAGATCATTTTTTAAAAATATATTGGAAAATATATAATATATTTATATAAATTTATGCCATAGCTAAGATGCCACCAAAAAAATTGAGTGGGTATGAATATCGGAAACGAAAAATAAATAGACAACAACAAGCTGATAAGCACGATAAAATATTGAAATATTTTAATTCCAGTAAATCAGTAGCCGATGATAATCAACATTTCGAGTCAACATCTTCAAGCTCAGAGGACGATATAGGTAATGTGTCATCAGAAGCTGAAAATTGTAATATTATCAATGAGGATAATTTAATGTCTTCTCACGGAACTGAAATAATTGTTCCTTGTGATTCAACTCATTCTGTATTTGAAAATATTTTAAATTATAATGATATTGGGCTATGGCCACAAAATTTAAAACATACGGAAATTGACCATATAGTTGTAACTGACTTATATGGAAACGAAGAAAGGTGTAATCAACAACATATTTATCCAAGAGATGAAAATAATCGAAGCTTTTCCAATTCGCTTTTTTATCGTCAAATAAGTAATGGTGAAAAATTCCTAAGAAAATGGTTGCACTATTCAGAATCCAAAAATTCTGTATTTTGTTTTTTTTGCAAACTTTTTGATCCATCAGGTAGGTCAAATCTAGCCAAATCTGGTTTATGGGATTGGAAAAATATTCACGACAGCTTGAAAATGCACGAACGGTCAGTTTCACATTTAAAATGTGAAAAAAACTGGATAGAAACTCGATTAAGATTAAAGGGCAATAAAACTATTGATAAGAATTTGCAGTCTTTGATAGTCCAAGAAAAATATAATTGGAAAAAGGTACTAGAAAGATTAATAAACATAACATTATTTTTGTCAAAAAATAATTTAGCATTTCGGGGTTCTTGTGATAAGTTATTTGTTCCGCATAATGGAAATTTTTTAGGCCTTGTTGAACTTCTAGGAAAATTTGATTTACCATTAAATGAGCATTTACGCAGGGTGGTCTCACAAGAAATTCATGTTCATTATTGTGGAAAAACTATACAAAACGAATTAATAAGTACACTTGGTGATATGACAAGAAGTCATATTTTGGATTCTGTTCGTAAATCGAAATATTTTTCGATTATTTTAGACTGCACACCTGACATAAGCCATATCGAACAGCTCTCCATAACGTTAAGATTTTATGATGTTGAGGATATGGAAATAAAAGAGCATTTTGTATCCTTTAAACCAGTTTTTGATTCTACTGGAAAAGGATTATATGATGATATTTCTGATATATATATATATATATATATATATCAATGAGACGGTATACATTATCCAATTTTAACGGATCGTGTTTTAAAATAATGTACTAGTTCAAGGATTTCATTAAAGTTGTCGTGAAATAGTTTTTAATTTATTAACTTTAGTCAAAAACAGATTTCCATTATCAAGTAAAATAAAGCCAAAAGTCAAATATTTTTGTAGACTAAAATATCTAATATCTAACATTTTGTTAATTTCGTTACCAAAACCAGTGATCTCGGTGAGCTAAGCAATATTGTTGAAAATTTGTAGAAAGACTCTTAGGAATTTTAAGAATGCAGATTGCTCAAATTTTGTTGTGAAAGTCGACAAATTTAAAAGGAACGTAATTTATTTAATTCCATCAATAAAAAAAGATAGTTTTCTTTCTTCTCGTCCTTCACACTAAAATAACGCTGAATTTTTGAATATGTATCGAGTAGACTGTCTGAAATAGTGATGAAGATGTTGTAAAAGTATCATCAAAATACCAATTAGGACCATGAATATAATCATCCGTTATTTTCGTTATAATCTCATCTTTGGTATGATACCTTGGCAAAATCTTACATTTTTAATGATCATGTATCTTCGTATTTATCTTTCGTATATATCTTTACACTGTTTTAATACTAAATAAGAATATTTGTTTTTATAAAAACTAACTTTACAAAATAAATTAAATTATTCGCAAAAATTATATTAAAATATTCACTCTTTTTAATACTTTCTATTTCTAACATCCATTATTACAACTCGCGCTCTTTTTTCTTCATAAATTTCATAATTTACTAAAAATGCACAAATAATACATATCATTACCTGACGTACTGTCATAAATATAATAACATAATACAATATTATTTTAAATATGAAATAAACAAAATACACCTTTCATAAAAATCACTTGAAAAAAGCAGTGCCGAAAATTCGTGAATATAAAAAAAACATCGATATCTTTACTGATTCAAGTTTTTTAATAAATACATTGCCAATTGAAAAGAAATCAGTGGTGAAATTTGAAAAAAAGTTCTTATAATATTAAACAATTAAAACAATATTTCAAAAATGGATAAATTGAAAATTTGCACTTGTAGTTGTAGCAATTTAAACACATTCAAATTTAAATTTAATAAATTCCATTTGCATTTTATTTTGTTAAATCTTAGACACAAAAGCAATTTCATGCCAATATAAAGATTAATAAAGATTAATAATCTTAGATTATCTTCAATATTTGTTATTTCTATTGAGTTAGATGATAAATTGTAATTATTTAAATACTATGAATTTTGACTAAAAACGTTATATTGACAGGACAGGACTTTTATCCTTACGCAATGTCTTCACGAACAGTTTTGGCTTTTTGGTGGATGTTTACGGTTGTTATCTTCAGTACTTACTCAGGTAAAAGAATAAAATTGCAAAATTTATAATATGAAATTATCAATGTTTCTAGCTGATCTCACTTCCTATTTAACAGTTCAAAGTGAAGGACTAACGATTAAATCTTTTCAAGAACTTTCCAATAGAAAAGATATTAAAATTGTACTTGCTGAAGGAGCAGCTACTGCAATAAGTCTTCAAAGTTCTAACTATTCTGTATTCCTTGAATTATTTTCAAGAGCGATGTTTGTAAAAACTGTTGATGATTGCCCAAATTTGGTACTGCTTAATTATAACAATAATAATAATAATAATAATAATAATTATTATTATTATTATTATTATTAAGCAATTAAATGATAATATAAGCCTTTTGCGGCCACGTACATATTCAAAAAAAATGAATTCTTTTTGAATATATACTTTGAAGCAACATGTCTATGTTATCATTTGATAGTTTAACATTTAATTTATGATGTTAATTAGAAATCATAACTTTATATTATTATTATTATTATTATTATTAATATTATTATTATTGTGTAAAATATTTAAAAAAGTTAAAAGTTAAAAATGCATAAGGTTTACGGATGCACTTTTAAACAGTTTCTGTGTATAGACGGTGTCTCCAGAGGCGACTATGATTTTTCATACGCCATGTTTACAAGTTTACAGATATTTTTTCTGTGAATTAGCTAATTTGAAAGTGATGTGATTTACAGTGTAGCAGGTAAAGTATGCAATAGAGTTGAATCAACAATATTGTATGCATACCTGGCGCGAAGCGAAATCTTCGTGTCTCCTGCATAGTATTGATGAGAGCCAAAAGCTCGAAACTAGTCTACTACTGGGATTTGCACTGGGTATCACAAAGCTTGTAATGTTTATATTATTATTATTATTATTATTATTATTATTATTATTATTATTATTATTATTATTATTATTATTATTATTATTATTATTAAAATTTAACTTTTAAATTCCGATATTTGATAATGTAAATTAATTGAATAATTAATCTGTCTTAAAGATTTTTAGAGACCTTTTGTCAATTGGAAATTATTTAATATCCACCTTTTCTGTTTGATTTTCTGTTTTAAATATAATTAAATAATAATAATCAATTAAATAATATATTACAAGTAGTCTCTAAAAATCTTAAAAACAAAAAAAACTAAATTAATTATTTAAATATATTTTTATATTATTGTATATTGGGATTTGAAAATAAAATATTTATCTTGTTAAATTTTATTTATTTTTGTTTAAACAAATATGGAAACCTATCTAAAAATAGGAAATGTAGAAAATTAAAAGTAAGTCTCAACTATAGGTGTCTTCTATGATGGAAGGAAGTACATAAGTAAGCTTGTAAAAAATGTTATGTGGAAAACTGATAGAAATAGAGATTATCTCCTGCTTGAAGATTTATCTATTCTATTAATTAAAATCAAAAATCTTGTAATTCCTGCAAATAATTATATTATATTGTTTCAGTATTAATGGTTTTTTTTTGGCCACACTGAGTCAAATTTAAAGTTATAATATTTTTTTTTGTTTTTAATAAATAATTAAATATAAAGACTGATTTTATAACTAATTGTGTTATTTAATCATTTTAGTTGTCTGTTTATATATATTTTGTAATGGTAAATTAAACAGATTTATCAAGATTATGGGACAAATCTTGCCTGTATAACAGATACATCTCTTGTAGTATATATTGCAAAACGTCATTGTTCAAAAATGTATACTATTCCAGAGACTTTTGACTCTTCAAGCACCAGTTTTATTGTTCAAATGGACGCGCCGTATAAACCGATATTGGACATGTAGTAAGTTTCTAATTTTTTCGGTTATTAATAAAATGATAAAGTATTCGTAAACTGGTAGATACCGGAGAAATTGAAAAATGGGTAACAAAATATTGGTCAACTAGTGATATTAATGCAGATTCCTGTATGGGATCAGCAAGTTCCGATTCAGCCCCGTCAATAACATTAGAAGATGTAGCAGGAATTTATTTTTTCATTATTGCTTTGGTTATCATTTCAATAATTTTGTTAATTTTAGAAATTATCTGGTACAAAGTATTAAAGAAACCTTTAACTTCATTTTGTTTTCAATGGTAGTCAAGTCTGTTTAACATTAAAAAGTATTGTTATATTAAAATGTTTATCGAAATAAATATTTACTTTAAGACATTTAGTTTCAAATTTTTTGTAAAATTTCATTTATCAAATCATGTAATATTTTTAATTATTTACTCAAATTCCATTGCAAAATTATTGAAATATTATTCAGATAGAAATGTGAAAATTAAAAATGTGGGCCACGGGGAAATATTTATTCCTCATTAAATACCTATATTCTGTAATTAATTTTAACAATTGATCTTTGAAAGGATTTTGTAAATGTTAATAATTATAATTATATTAATAATATGCATATTTATAAAGAAATAAGCCGGTAAAGATTTTCAAGGTTATTTTTGTTTTTCTTTACTAAATGTATTAAATAAATAAAAAATTTAATTAAAAAAATGATATTATTGGTTATAACTTTTGTTAAATATAAGTTTAATTATGCTATTCAAAATTTAAAATCAAATACTATTATTAATTTTCAATGCTTTTACGTATTTTAGCTGAAAATACTAAGAAAATAAATAAATAATTCGAAACGTGAATAGTTCTTGGAGACTTGGACTGGTCTTATCCTTTTATATATTATACATATTAAATATTCAAAATCACTTGAAAAAGGCAGTGCCGAAAATTCAAGAATATAAAAAACACATCGATATCTTTACTGATTCATAGTTAAGTTTTTTTAATAAATACAATGTCTATTGAAAAGAAATCAGTGGTGAAAATTGAAACAAAGTTCATATAATTTATATATATTAGATATTCAGGTTGCTATTTTGAAGAAGTATAGTTAACGATTACTTTAAGTACAAAAACTTAAGTAAACCCCCCCCCCCCTTTTTTTAAATTCTTTTTCGGCACTAACTTAGGGAACTTAAGAAAATTTTCGCTCAACTTTACATAAAAATTGTCAATAAGAAAATTCCATAACGCCGGAGATCTCAGTACATGGCTTCCGGTATCAAATAAGGGATCCGTAGATTAGCTGCTATAGATCTATGGATTATCAAAGGTAAAATACAAAATATGATAATTTTAAGTTATTAAAGAGAATCTAAAATTAGTGTTAATTTTATAAAAAAAATCAAATGTTACATTGTTGCTTACAAGATGTGCTGAAAGAATGAAACACACTTTGCTTTCAAGAAAGTCCTTGGAAAGGAAATGTGCATGCAACTCATATATCAAAGATCAAAACTCTCAAACTTAAAAACATATGTGAAAAGTTCAATAGTCCTTTTAAAAGTTTCGGAAATTGTAAAAAAATGCGATCAACATAGAAAATAGAAATAAGAGAGAAAGGTGTCTTATCTGTTCACGATCACAAGATAGCAAAACAAAGTTCCTGTGCACCACGTGTCAGTGCTACAGTTGTGATGTTTACCGAGTAACCGAAAAACGAATTAAGCGCCAGCATTCCTAAAAATTAAAGAAAAACATTGCTTTTTCCATTATTCGTGTTGTGTTCTCCTACTTATCCAAAGAGTTGTCGAATACATAAATTTGTTGTATTATATAAATAAATTTATCTTGTAATATGCTTTTAGAGAATGTCCTTGAAAGACCCCCGACTTCTATAAAGGAATAATTATAAAAACAATGCCTACCAAAAATCTGCAATATTAGATTTTGCTATAACAAAAAGAGCATGTTTGTGTGAGAAAGGTCACAGAAAATGGTTTGAAAATTTATTTTATAAATGTTTTATTTACAAATAAGTGCTCTAAGATGTCAAAAAAACCCACAACACCAACTAACCATTAATAGAAGGAGGTGAAATATTTCAGAATTTATAAATTTAAACTAAATTTAAAAAATAGATGCTACTTTCTCAACCTTTATACAAAAAATAGAAAATTTATGTTCGTTTTTGTATGATCTGCCATATTTTTTTTGAAATTTACTTCGTGCCGTAGAAGTTTTTGAGAAGCTCTTAATTTTTTAGTTTTCAGAATTTGAGATTTTGATGTAAAAAATAAATATAAATAAACAAGTTTTACTATAAAATATGTAATAAAACATCTATTTGTCACACAGTTTTTTGCCCAATATTAGAAAACCGTTGAATGGCAATAAATTTAAAATAATACTACTTATAAAATCTTAAACAAATGTATTATAAGTACTTTTTAACTTTTCACCACTGATTTCTTTTCAATTGACATTGTATTTATAAAAAGGCAGTGCCCAAAATTCGTGAATATCAAAAAGACATCGATATCTTTAATGATTCATAGTCAAGTTTTTTAATAAAACAAATGTATTTATATCTATTTTCCTAATTAATATTTTATAGCATTTCTTTCAAAATGTATTTTGTCGCAATTAATTTAACATTTTCTTTTCAAATTTCCACTAAATTGATATTTTCTAATGAAAATGAATTTGTCTTGACAATTTGAAATTGTGACATAATTAATCCTCAAATAAATTGAATTATGAGATAAAATAAAAATTGAAATTTTCAATTATTTTTTAAATTAAATATTTTTAGTTAATAAAAATAATTTTATTATTTAGAATCTTGGCATTTTTTAATTTTGTTTTATTTATCATATCTCATTAAACAAACCTCAATGCAAATCTATTAATAAATTTTTCTTGGAAGCTTATTACCAATATACTATTTTGTAGGTTTCGAAAAAAAAACTATAATCCTTTAAGTCTTTCTTGTAATGTCAATAGGTAATATAATATCAAAAATTTCGAAAATATAATAATTTTGTCAAAAATTATTCCTAATTTAAATTTTCAAAAGGATATATTAGTTATCAGTGTGAGAATGTAAGTTAATGAATTAATTGAAGTGATTAATTAAAATAATTAATTAATTAAAAATTTAATAAATAATAATTAATTATGTGGTGATTTGTGAAATTTCTTATGTAATAAATTCCCTCAGTAAAAGATTTTTTTTATTATTTCAATTAATAAAATTTAATTATAATTGGACTTTTAACTCTGAATACCATAAATACTAAAAGCATTAAAGCCAATAATTGGCATTACTAAAATATAATAAAATGTAATTATTCATCAAAACTTCATGAAACAATTTCAAGTTACAATCATAAGGAATATATAAATATTAATTTAATAAATAAAGATATATTTTCTTTAATTAAAATTATTATTAATAAATTATAAAATCTTTTAGCGCTCAGGAAAATGTAAATATTAAAATAATTGTCAGATCAGTATGGTTTTTGATTCATTTTTGATTTCATTTTCGTAAAACTAACAACTAATTTTAAAAAATTATTTTAAAATAATAAACCCTGAAACAATTTGACCTTTTTGTTAAAAACTTAAATGGATCCCAGAAGTCCACTAATCTTATATTTACTTAATTCATTTACTCATTTGTACTTAGGAATTTTTAAGTATTATTTATGGTAACAAATAAATTATTAGTTTTTGAAATTACACAATCATTTTCCAGTTGTTATCCCAAATCATAAACGAGTAGTTTTTTATTTTAGTATATTGCAAATATTTTTTTCAGATGATTTCCTTATTCATCCATATACTTTCTATACAGAGTCATGAACTTACTAGCAATTCCTTTTCAACGTCTTTAAATGAATGTGAAAATTAAGCCCAAAGAAATGACACATTTTGATTTTAATAAAATTTGTCATCAGTAAATGATACATATAAACATAACCTTAAGACGTATAGGTGCAACTTTAATAAAAAGAACAAAACGACATACATATTATTTTTTAATTAAATTAAAATAAGTAATTTAAAACTCAATTAGAAAGCTATATTCATAATAAATGTAAATTTTTTTTTCCAATTTCACCACTGATTTTTTTCCCATTGAATTTATTAAAAAGAGAACTTGAAGACTATAAATCAGTAATATATCAAAAAACATCAATATATTACTGATTTGCAGTCTTCAAATCTTTCTTTTTAATAAATTAAATGTAAATTAATTTTAAAAACTTTTCGATATTTAAAATTGATAAATACATTATTATTGCTGAATAATATAAAGGTTGTGTTCTATCCCCCAATTAATATCGAAAAACACAACAAATTAATATTTTATTAAACAGTCAGATAATTGTGTTTCATACAACGCTTAAGAAATGAAGTTATTTTTTTCTATATTGAAATCATTGAAATTTTCCGCCTGTATAAAACTCGACATGCTTTTGATTTTCTATTTTCCAAATTTGATAATTTACTTTTCTGAAAGCCTTTCTACAATATGACTTTTTTGTCTATTCAAACATTTTCACGCTCCAAAGTGAATTGAAAATTTTAAAAATCATTGAAACTGTCATCAATAATTTGATATAAAGTCTCATTTTGACACAAATATTTACTGAGTGTAAAGAATTGTATTTTAATAGCACCGTAGTAACTAAGAAATTCTTTCTTACATTTACAACATAACCAAAGGAAAACTATTCTTATTATCTTTTGAATTACGTAAGTCTTTCTACATTTGGGTAAAATTTAATTTGTCTGTCATGCCAATCTGAACATTTGTGTTGTCTATTACGTGTTTGAAAAAGAGATGTCACATAATGTATACAATGGATAAAAAATATAACAATTTTCAATTTTTTTTCATCCTTTCGGTATTTTGTTTTCGAAATTAATCATAAATATAAATAACTATGTAATCCATCTATATTATATTCCAACAATATACAAGACTTACCTTTTCCAAACATCCTAAATGTAACTTGAACCGAATCCTTAAAATAAATCAGCTAATATTGAAATAATGTTGAATTTATCTATCCATCTATCTATCTCCCAACTTTGTTTAAATATTGTGAAATAAAACATATATTTTTGAAATCGTGAATTTATTTGTAATTTAATGATTGATGCAATTAACAGCCGAAGTTCGGGTAAAGAAGATACTAACACAATTCAAAATGAAAATTCCTGTTAACAAATCCCAAAGTAGTGTGTATCTATCCCTAACGACCACAAGCCTCCCACTGTTTTCATGTTTTATACCTATTTTTTTCCCGTTTTATACCTATTTTTCCCTCATAAACGTAAAAAAAACACTTAAAACCCCTAAAAACCTATATCTTTTAATTTCTTTATTCCGAAGACATTTTGCTTTCAAAATAAAAACTTAAAAAACAACAAAAATATTAAAAAAACAACACAAAATGTTAATAAAACAGGGGAAAAAATACTGATAAAACTATGAAAAACGTTTGTCGGCTTGCGGTCGTTAGGGATAGATACACACTACTTGCAGGTCGCCAGTTTATCAAGTCGCCAGTTTATCAAGTCGCCAGTTTATCAAGTCGCCAGTTTATCAAGTCGATAGTTTGTCAAGTCGATGATGCAATCGCTGCGGTCTTGGCAAGTCGACAGCTTGGTAAGTCGACAGCTTGGCAGGTCGATAGCTTGGCAAGCTGCTAGAATATAAATATAAAAAAAATAAAAAAAAAATAAAAATAAAAATAAAAAAATAAAAAAAATAAAAATAAAAAAAAATAAAAATAAAAATAAAAATAAAAATAAATATATAAAAATTTAAAATTTAAAAACAACGTATCCAGTAAAAAAATTTTTTCTAAAAATGAATTGTAATATTTGCAATAAAGTTTTTAAAAATAAAACAGGATTAATTTCTCACTATAAATCGAAAGCTCACTTACTAAAAGAAAATAATCTTAATGATACAAATTCAAAAGTTTGTACTAAATGTAAAGGAAGATTTCTACATTCTGGATATAATAAACATTTTGAAAATTGTATCGGGAAAAATAGAGAAATATTTACATGTCCTCATTGTAACTTTTCAACAAAACTAAATTTCTATTATTTAAGACATTTAAAAGAATGTAAAAATAAAAAACAAAATTCTGACGTTGAAGAATGTCATTCAGAAGGAGAACCTGATCATGTTGAAAGAGAAAAATACAACTGGGATGATTTTAATCATATAGATGAATTTCAATTAAAAATTAATGGATCTGCAACCCCTGGAGAATATATAAGGAGAAATAAAAAAAATATTAAAAATTCTTTCACTGAAGCTTTAAAAAATTATAAACCAACAAGGTATAATGTTATAAAATATAAAATTACAATCAAAGCAAAATATTGGAGAGGACCAGAAGAAAAGACAACTCCTTTAGATGTTGAAATTGGAATACCTTTTAAATATTTATTTTCAACTAGAGGATTTAATAAAAGCATCAAAGAAATAATTCAAGCAGTAGAAGCAAAACAAGAAGAGGTTGAAAATGAATTAGGAGATTCAAACTTAGTATTCAACTCTTTCCAAACTTTAGTGATTGATTATTGGAGAGGATTACCACCTAATCCTAAATCTTATATTCAAACACCCTTTAGATCTAGGGTTGTTATAAATGTACAGAATAAGGATAACAAATGTTTCATGTGGTCAATACTTGCATATTTACATCCTCAAGCTGAAAACCCTCAAAGAGTTTCAAAATACAAACAATATGAAAATGAATTAATATTTCCCAAGGGATTCACACACCCAATGAAACTAGAAGACATTCCAGAATTTGAAAAACTAAATAATCTTAAACTTAATATTTATGAACATGTTAAAGGATGGGGACATGGAAGGAAAGATATTATTCCAATTTATATTTCTGATAGTGATAGCACGAGGGAGATATATCTTTTAATCTTGGAAGAAGGAAATAATCAACATTATGTTTTAATAAAAGACTTTCAAGCTTTTACATCACCAGAGAATCCAACTAGTGGAGGAGGAACATGTAAAAGATGTCTTCATTATTCAACAACTAAAAACTCTATGATTAAACATGCAAGATTTTGTGAAAAAGATGATCCAGCTTTAATTAGAATGCCTACAGAATCTAGGATGTATTTTAAAAACTTTTCAAATTTATTACAAACATTAGGAGTTGTCTATGGAGACTTTGAATCTATAAATCGTAAACAAGATATAATTATGCAATATTTAAAAATAATAGAAAAATATAAACTCATGGATGAATGGAAAGCCTCTAAACAGAAGATGAAACCAGAGAGGATGAAAGCCTTTCTAAGAAAAAGAAATAAACCTAATAGTGTTAAAAAAACTAAACAATTACCATCTGCTTATAAATTATTATTTAAAAGTAATTATCCTGAACTCATAAAATCTAGAGAATATGCATTTCAAGGAACTTCAGAAGATGTTTTAAATCATTTTACTAAAAGTATAAATGATCTAGAACATGAAATATTTAAAATATTAAAAACAAAGTATCCTCAAAAAATTTCTAATCAACAACAACAAGAATATGAAAATACTTCCAACTGTTGGATGTGTAAACAAGACATTCTTCCTGATGATAAAGTTATAGATCACGATCATTTAAAAAAGGAAAATAATTATCGAGGAGCAGCCCATAGAAATTGTAATCTTAATTGTCATACTCCTAAATTTGTACCAGTTATATTTCATAATCTTTTTGGTTATGACATACATCTATTTATTAAACATTTAGCAGAAAATGCTAAAAACTCTTTCAAAGTTATAGGACTTACAAAGGAAAAATATAAATCAGTTGAATATGGAAAATTAAAATTTATAGACTCGTTAAACTTTCTCCAAATGTCTCTAGATGGAATAGCTAAAACAATGAAAGCAGAAAATTTTAAAATCACTCGAGAATTCTTGGAAAAAAATAATATCCCCATAGAAGAATATCCTACATGCTTAGCAAAAGGAATATATCCCTATGACTATGTTGATTCATTTGAAAAATATAATGAAACAAAATTACCAGAGAAAGAAGATTTCTATTCCCAACTTCAAAAATCTCATATTACAAATCAAGAATATTCTCGAGCAAATAAAATGTGGGATCTTTTCAACTGTAAAACTTTAGGAGAATATACAAGTATGTACTTATCCCTAGATGTTTATATTCTAGCAGATTGCTTTGAAGAATTTACAAAGTCTTTTGTTCTTAAACCTTATAATTATATAACAGCTCCTTCTTTAGCTTGGGATACTATGTTATATACCATTTGGACTTCAGATCTTCCAGAATCTGATAAAATTATAGATCTTTTAACCGACCAAGATATGTTTAATCAAATTAAAACAAACATTAGAGGAGGAGTATCTTCAGTAATGGGGAATAGAGAAATAAAAGCTAGAAATGCAATAACTACTAGCCGAAGAATCTCTAAACACCCTGATCCATATATAAAACTTAACAATGAGGAACTAAAAGAAGTATTAGAAGGAATGAAAAATCCTCTATTTATACTTTATATAGATGCAACAGCTTTATATTCAGGAATTATGACTCAATATTTACCAATGAGTGACTTTCATGAAATATATCCTCCAGAATGCCCCTCAGAAGAAGAATGCCCCTTAAAAGACCTTATGAAAGAAATACGTTCAACTCCTAAAGATTCTCCAATAGGATACTTTGTAGAATGTGACCTCGACTACCCAGATGATATAAAATCAGGAACAAGACATTTCCCTTTAGCTCCTATAAGAAGAAAGATTGATATCAACGAACTTTCTGAATGGCAAATCTCACAAGATAAACCTCCAACAATGAAACTTCTTTGTGATCAAACAGATCGAACTTATTATCTTTGTCACTATAGACTCCTCCAGTTTTATCTTTCACAAGGAATGATATTAAAAAAAGTTCATACTGTTATAAGATTTAAACAAGCTCCATTCATGAAAGCTTTCATCGAGGAGAACATTCGTTGTCGAAACATTGCAAAAAGAGAAGGTAATCTTTTTAAAGACAATAATTATAAACTTTTAAACAATTCAGTCTTTGGGAAGACAATGGAGAATGTTGATAAATATACTCATATTGAACTCTTGACAAATACCCCGAAAGATATAGCCCGTTATAATCGTATGCTAGGAAAGCCTACATTTAAAAATGCAGAAGTATTTTCTGAAAATCTTACTGCAGTAGAACTACAGAATTTTGAGAAAACATATAATAAACCAATATTTATCGGCTTTGCAATTTTAGAACTTTCAAAATTACAAATGTATGAAACATATTATAACATCTTACAACCTATATATGGATCGAATATAGCAATGCATGCAATGGATACAGATTCAATGTTTTTAACAATAAGAACTCACGATTTACAAAGTGATATCTCTGAAAATCCTATACTTTCAAATTTAATAAATTCATCTGGAGAATTATTTTCGTTTAAAGATGAAAAACCTTTTACTCCTATAGAAAATGGGGTATTTATTCGTTCTAAACAATATTCATACGAAACATTTACAACTCCTAAATTCGAAACTCAAACAATATATATTAAAAACTCAAAAACAGAGAAATCTTTCACATACAAATATCCTATATTCCCTGAGGATGAAAAACCTGTAAAGGATAACAGATGTAAAGGAATACAGAGAGTGGTTGCAAAGAATCTCACTCATCAAGATTATATAGATACATTGAATCCAAATCATAAAGATAAAATTGATGAAATACATCAACTTAAAAGTGAAAAGCATGATATTTACTTGATAGAATCTCAAAAAGTATCATTATCAAATTATGATGATAAGAGATTCATCCTAAGTGACTTAAAAACAACTCTTCCTATAGGAAATAATTTAATACCAATAATAAAAAATCTTGATAGATTGAATCAGTTATATGGTACAAAGATTACTGATCTTGATATTTATAATGTTGAAATCATTTATCCTGAGAGAATTGAGAAACCTTTATATTCTCAAGTTTTTAATCCTATATGTTTAGAACTTAAATATTTTAATACTGATCCTGAATATATAAAAGGTCTAAGTGATAAAGAATTTAAAGATCATAAAGAGGTTCTAAAAACTAATTTCGAAAAGTTAACATCAAATTCTATCAAATGATTTTTTTCTTTTAAAAATGTCAACAATTAATTTAAGAGTGACAACATCAACCTTTTGAAGGGCAATAAATTTTTTTATGTATGATTCTTTAGCCACTTCTCTCGTTTAATTTTTTTAGAATATTCATTACTTATAACATTAGCACTTTTTAATCTTATAACCTCATTTTTAATATCTTGTATTATTTGATTTGATTTCATTATTTCTTCGTCTGTTAGGATTCCATCTTCCAAAGCTTTTAATTGAAATAAAAATAATTTAGAGATTCCTAATTCTATTGATAAACAAACTTCTCTATATAAACTTTTCTTTTTAGAAGTATAAGATAATGAAACTATTTCAGTCAAGAAACCATCAGCTACAGAAATACTTCCAAGTATTACAGGTGCAAGAGTAACAACTGGTAAAGTTATGGGTAAAATAACTGTTAATATTGCAGATGCAAATCCTAAAGAATAACCTATAACTTTTAAAACTGTATTCCCTTTATTCCATCTATTTTTAATTATTTTATAATGCTTTAATAAATCTTGTAAATGTAAGGTTTCTGATTTAAATTCTTTTACTCTCATAATTTCAAGTTCTGTGGGAGCCGAGGCTTTGGAACCTTTGTGACCTTCGGAATAATATCTTGATGATCTCAATTCTGGAGGGAGCTCTGGATAAATTTTTTCTTCTCTTACTTCTTCCATCTTTTGGACTTTGTCCATTTTATTAATTAAAAAAATAAGACTTTATTCTTCTGAGCACCATCTGGTACCAATACTCGGATATCAAAAGAAACTCTTGTTGAGAGGATATCTTTATACAATTCTCTCAATGCTTTACGAACTTCATTAGCATCAACCTTGCTTTCATAAAATATTAAATCTATATATTGTACAAGTGTGCTTTTAAAAATAATATTCTTACTTTTAACTTTATGTAGTCCATGTGAATGAGTATTAACATACCAATCTCCGTGTGGTAAATCATAACTAGTCATTATAACATCACCCTTTTCAAGCTTACTATTATAATCACATTTCACAAACCATTTCATTCTTTCATTATCATCATCAAACAAAAAGAAATAAGGATCAATAATCTTTACAACCATAAAAACACTCCATTCTTTACTGTTTGTTGTTATTAAACTTGGTTCTATAAAATGTTTATATGTATGGGGTAATAATGTTTTATTCTGTTCTAATTCAGCAGCTCTTTTTCTAATACTATGTGTGGTGTTAATGTGTGTTCCATGAGACTCTAAATTTGAAATTCTTTTATTAAATGATGTAATCATCTCATTTATTATATTATATATTGTATTAAATTTAGTATTCATAATTTGTTTATCTTTAGAGTTTAATATGGTAGTATTTAACTTTACAACTTGTTCAGTTAACAGACTTTGTAACTTGTCAAATTTATCATTAAATCGTTGTTCGATATTATTAAGCTTTGATTCCATTGAATCCATTTTTGTTGTTAATGAACTTTCAATTCTTGTTGTTGTTAAATCAGTATAATTTTTAACACCATCTACATATTTCTTATTAACTGCATCAGCTTCATCAGTTGGAAAAGATAATTCTTTTATCTTGTGTCCATTTAAAATTAAATCACCCTTCATTGAATCACCTCTTTCATTAATATATTTATTTTCTGTTAAAGTTAATATTTCTTCTGTATTAAACCCTGTTTTTATTGTTCCACCACCTCTATTACATGGAATATAAGAACTCATTTATTAATAATTTAAAATGACATGTGGGACTTCGTATTCAAACCTGTTTCAAATGTAAATACATTGAAATCTCTTCTCCATTAAAATCAATCAATTCTCCTTCTTGATTAAGAATTTTAAAATTAATATCCATTATATATTTTCTACATAAAGGTAAATAATTTGGAGGATTCATTCTTTCAACTATTTTATATCCCATAGGAACTGTGTTTGAGGGAAAGGAATATAAAACATTTGTTTGTTTACCATTATTATAAGAACCTGTTATACAATCGCAATGAATATTTATTGTGTTTGTATTTATTATTTTTATAATATTTTCTGATGTTATATTCTCAACTACAGGTGTGATATAATGGTTTCGTGTAAATCCTAAAATTGTTCTAAAGAAACTATTATTTTGAAAATGAATTCCTATATTCTCTAAAGTCATTATACATTTTGAAGTTGGTAAATCCATTTTAATTTTAATGACTCCATTTGTTTTTTTAGAAAGTATATTATTTAAATCTTTTATCTCATAAGCTCCGGGTTCGATTGTTATTATAATCTTATCTGTAGATTTTGGGCTTATATAATAAAATATGTTATTATCTTTAGTTATATTAAAAATAGTATTATAAGCACAAAACCATAATAGTCCTAATTCATAATTTAAATTTTGATCTAATTTAATTGAATCTTGAAAGTTTATAGTAAAGTCTGATTCTTTTGAATTTATAGATAAAGTTCTTGAATATTTATCTGACATTATGTTTACCATTTTTTTAAATTATCTTCCGGAAGGTTGCGAAGCTCCATTTTCATAGTATAGATTTTAAATCATTATAAATTTCTTGGATTAAGGAAGTGAAACCTTCTCCTTTGGATTTATTCAATCTATACAAAACATATAAGCTTAAAATACCACATATTTTAGTATTATTAGGTTGAACTTGTAAAGAATTAAAAGTGTAGTCCGAGAGATAGTCTTCAACTTCTTTAGTGGGTTTAATCCCAAAAGAATCAAAGTATATAGATTTATTATATATACAAACCCAATGAGATCCTTTTTCATTTGAATTTTGATAATTTATAATGATATTCTTTGGAGTGTCTTCTTTCAGACTCGACAATTCATCATTCATTAATATTTTTATTTTTAAATTTAAATAATCTGCATAATCTTTTAAATCAAAATTTGTTTTTGTATTTATTCCAAATGTTTTTAAAAAATCTAATATTGAAGGAGTCATTTTATATTTTATAACTTCGTATTTATAACTTCGTATACTTATTAAATTTATCTTTTGAAATTATTCCTTGTTTTAATAATTCTTTAGAAATCTTTAAAATATCAGAATCTTAATTATTATGTCCTGCTTTTTTAGCTGCTAATAGTTTTCTTAATTCAATAAAAAGATTGATTGGGTTTATCTCCTTACCCTTTCCCTGGCCCTGACCCTGGCCCTCTCCTTCTGTGACAATATCATTTTTATTTAAATATTTCTTTAAATCTTGAATATGTTTTGCTTTAGCACTACCATGTACTAATTCTATTAAATTTAAATATTTTTTAATTTCTAGAAGATCAACATTCTCTGAGGGATATCCACAAACTAATCCATAAAAATCATCTGTAAATTCAAAATCTAGGTGTTTAGTATTATAAACATTTTGTGAATGAATACGTGATTTATTTTCTGAATTTAAATATAACAGAAAGTCATGTTTTTTAATTGTTATTATTTGATATCCTTCAACATTAATATTAAATGTAGGTTTAATTGTTTTACTTAAACTCACATTAATTTTAGGATCAAGTATAAGAGGTTTTATATTTAAATCTTCCAACCATGGTAATTCTTTTAAATCTTGTTTATCTTCCAACTCTTTAAATTTTAAAACTTCTAACTCTTTTATGGCTTTAATTGTTGGTCCTTGTTGTTGTTGGATTACCTCATTTAATATTATAGATTCAGCGTGTTGAGTTGTATCTTTTTTATTATATTTATCTTGTTCTGATTGTAATTTTTTTAAAAGTGCTAATCTTTCTTCATATACCATTTTAATGGTATTAAAAATGGTATCATTTTGGTAAAGGATCCGTTGGAAAGGGTTTCAAGTATAAACCTTTACCATTTTTAATTTTACAAAGACATCCATTTTTTAAAGATTTACATATTTTTTTTAAATCATCTTTATCTTTTGAAGATAAAGATTCAGATGTAGAAATTTGATTTTTTAAAAAATCATTTAAACCACGACCTTTATAAGGATCAAGATAAAGACCTTTCCCTCCCTTCATTTTCTCGATTTTAGTTTGTAGTTTTTCTTTTTCTAGGTCTGTCTTTTGAGATTCTTTAGCTTTTTGAACTGTAGTTGCAATTCCTCCAGCTATTCCAGCAGCACCTGATAGTCCGTCAATGATTGCAGGTATTAAAGCCGCCAGAGGAAGAATCCCTCCTTCCTTTAGTTTTTCTTTAACTTGTTCTTTTACATGTTTTCCAATAAAATATTTTTTACCAGAGATTACTACTGATTTATTTTTATTTGAATTTATTAATTCTTGCAAAGATTCCTCTGTAGGGTTTTGTGTTGTCATTTTATAATAAATAAAAATGGATACTTGGAAACCAATTTTAAATAGACATAAATCTAAATTTAATAATAAAGTATTTCCTGATAATTTTAGATGCTTAATTATTGGATCTTCTGGATGTGGAAAGAATGTTCTTCTTATGATAATGTTATTAGAAGATGGTTTTTTGGATTATAATAATTTAATCTTTTATTCTACAACCATTAACCAACCGGAATTACAACTTTTGAAATGTGGATTTGAAAATAAATTAACTAAAAAAGCTATAATTGATATTTTTAAAAATCAACATACATATCCCGAAGAGGTTTTTCATCCTTGTGATATGGTTGATTGGTACAAGGAAAAGATTTTAGAATCAGATATTAGTAATAAAAATGATTATATAGGGGATGGAATCCAGATCTTATTCTCTAATAAACCTGAAGATGTTTTACATTGTGATTTACTTCCTAAAGATAAAAAGAATCTAGTTATATTTGATGATGTTGTTAATATGAAAAATCAAGAGATTCAAAAGAGTTACTTTACACGAGGTCGACATAATAATTGTAATGTTATTTATATATCTCAAACATATTATGCTTTAGATAAAAACTCTATAAGAAATAATTCTAATTGTTTTATATTTTTTAAATTAGACAAGCGTGATAAGAATATGATTTATAATGATTTATTTTCAAATGTTGAATCTGATAAGAATATGTTTGATATGTTTGTTGATAATCATTGGAAAGAAAAATATAATTATATTTATTTGGATAGAGAAGAAGCTGAAATGTGGAAAAGTTTATTTTAGGGCTTGTCGACTTAAAAATCTGTTTTCTGTAGTTCATTATTATAAAATCTACCTAATATTTTTTCATTATTTAAATCGATGATACCATATGTTATTGGAGTTGTATAATGTATTTTATTTATAATAAAAATTTCATTTGTCCATTTTGCTGTGAATCCTTTTTCAAATTTATTTTTATATTTAAATATTCTTACTCGGTCACCAATTTTAAACTTTGGTTTTATAGGGGTTGTATCAACAATAACATCATTTTCAATATTTACCACTTTAATGGTTTCAGGCTTCATGGAAGCATTTAAAGGTGTTGATTTTATAGAACTATGTACATCATTATTATATTCATTTACAATCTTTTGTAACAATTAATTGTTCCATTTTTGTTTTCCAATAGCAGTAAAATATTTCCACATTTTATTTTTTAATGTTCTATTTAATCTTTCAACCACAACTGCTTTTCCTTCGTTTTCTGTTGAATATAATTTAATATCATTTTCATTTAAAAACTTTGTAAAAACTTTGTTATAAAATTCTGTTCCTTTATCACACCATAAATATTTTGGAATTCTTTGATATTCTTCAAATATATTTTCAAATGCTTCTGTAATAGAATATCCTGTTTTATTTTCTAAACACCTTGCAAAAGCAAATCTTGTATATAAATCTATTACTGTTAAAATTATTTTATATTTTTCAGGGTCTGATGATTTGGGCATAAAGACTAAATCAGCAGACCATGTTTGATCGTTTTCATGTACTTGAACTTTTAAATATTTTTTATTTTTTCTAAATTCATGGTGAAATTCGTTGGCATATTTTATTTGTGATTCTGTTGGGGTTTGTAAGGGTTTATTCTCAAAGAGTTGATTCTCAAGGGATCTTTCAACGTCTGCTTGTTCAATAATCCTTTTATTAGCAACATCTTTTGCTTTTCTAGGAAGTCCTGCTCCTATGAAAATCTTACCTTTCATTGCTAATTTAACTAGAGCTCTTTGAATCTTTTCCTTGCTTGATGGATTTTGTATATTATTTAAATCATGTATTAAATTCACATCAGCAACATGTCTATCTTTAAGATCTTCAGAGTTGTAAGCAATGTCATGTGTAATGCATTGTATTTTTCAGA
The DNA here is from genome assembly GCA_959609185.1 of Schmidtea polychroa. Classification (NCBI taxonomy): domain Eukaryota; kingdom Metazoa; phylum Platyhelminthes; order Tricladida; family Dugesiidae; genus Schmidtea; species Schmidtea polychroa. The sequence goes on along the minus strand of CAUHTR010000406.1, from coordinate 15,035 downwards.
TTTTCTTTTGCCTGTTCGAACGCTGTTATTAGTTTTTCGTTCCAATCTATTTTGATGTTTCTCTTTATTTTGTTCAGTTCATTGAGAGGGGCTAGCATTTCACTACATCTTGGTATGTATTTGTGATAGAAATTGATCATTCCAAGGAATCGTCTTAGCTCTTTAGTAGTTTTGGGTAGTGGGTAATTTTTGATTGCTTTGATTTTGTCGTCTAAAGGTCTTGTTCCGTTTTCGTTTAACATGTGTCCCAGGAATTTTATTTCTGTTTTCAGAAATTCACATTTTTTTATGTTAATTATTAGCTCGTGTTTGCTTAATATTTCGAACACATTTTTAATATTTTGTATATGTTCTGTTTTGTTTGCAGATGCTATCAGAATGTCGTCAAGGTATGCGACTGTGTTCTGTTGATTTCGTAATATTTGGTCCATGAAGCGTTGGAAAGTGGCTGTAGCATTTTTTAATCCAAAAGGCATTTTGTTATACTCGAAAAGTCCTATGGGTGTGATGATTGCTGTTTTCTTTATGTCTTCAGTTCTGACAGGAATTTGATGATAGGCTTTTTCTAAGTCTATTTTGCTGAAAATTTTGGGTTTGTTAAATCTGTTGATGATATCGTTTATTATTGGAATTGGGTATTTGTCGGCTGTTGTGATATTGTTTAATGCTCTGTAGTCTCCGCAGGCTCGCCATTCGCCGTTTGCCTTTTCTTTAAGCATGAGGGCTGATGACCAGTTTGAGTTTGAGTGTTTGACGATTTGATTTTCTAGTAGTTCGTCGAATATTTTCTTAGTTATCTCGAGTTTATTTTTGTCTAACTGTCTGACTTTTGCATGGACTGGGTTTCCGTTGCTAATTATTATGTGTTCGGTTATGCATTTGGTGTTATTGTTTGCTTCTAATTTATTAGTTATATTTGCTACATTTTGTATCAGTTTTGTGATTTCGTTAGGTATGTGCCAGTTTGTTTCTGTTTTATTTGTTTTTTCTTCCCCGTTTTGGGCTGTTATTACTCCGATGTCACAATTGATTTGTTTTTTGGATTGTTTATTTTTATGGTGTATGTCATTTGAATTGTTTGGTATGACTTTTCCATTCTTACAGTCGACTAGTAGATTAAAGTATGAAAGGAAATCTGCTCCTAAAATAGCTTGTTTGACTTCAGCGATAGTGAATTGCCAATTGTATTGTGTGTTGTTGATGGTGATGTTAATGTTTTGCTTTCCGAACGTTTTTATTGGGCTGCCGTTTGCTGCGCACAAATTTGCGGTTTCGGTTTTTGTGTTTTTGTATAGGTAGTTCGGTAATAATGAAATTATTGAACCTGAATCAACAAGAAAATTGAGGCCATTGCTAAGCACCGTGAAGGTTTGGCTGTCACCCAATGTCGGTGCTATCATTGGTGACTTTATATGTTTCCCGACTCTTCTTTGTCGAAGGTGCAGGGTTTGTTGCATTTGTATGCTTTATTCCCAAATTTATTGTGGTAGTAACAATAGTTTTGGTTTGTGCATTTATTGGGGTTGTTCCCTGTTTTGTTTCTGTCGAAGCTGTTGCGGCTGCCAGATCGTGTATTTTGTCTGGGATAATTTTGTCTGTTTTCGTAATATTGAGTTCTCCTGGATTCTCTTCTTTGTAATTCGGTTATGTCTTTTCTTAGATTTTTGTTTTCAATAATTATTTCGTCGAATTTTGTTACCAGAGTTGAGAGTAGTTTGTTCGTTTCTGTAGTTTCTGAGCTATTGTGTACAGGTTTGTTTTCGTTGCTCTTAAAAAAATTTTTATTTTGGTAAGTTCTACATATTGTTGGGTATATTTCGTCGTTGATTTTGTCTGCTATGTTTGCCAGAGTATCGAGGTCTGTACAGTTGCTGGCAGCTAGAATCCGTCTTATTTCAGGTGGCATTGCGCGCATGAAAAGGTCTTTGATGAACTCTTTTGACCCGGTGCTTGTTATTTTTGGTTGTAAGTATTCGAGTTTTGTCTTTAGGTTTCGCAGAAATTCAGACGGTTTGTCATTACCCAATTGGATATCTTTCAAACAGGATTCGAGTAGTTCTCGTCTGTTTACTTTGTTCCGATTTATTAAAGTGTTGTATAAGTTTTCGAAAGGGTTGTCGTCCTTTGATATTTCCTCTATTCTATCGGCTATCTCGTTCAGGATGTTGCTGGGAAGGGCGGCAATTATGTGAGAACAGACTGTTCTTGATGATTTAATGCCTGATAGGTTTAATGTTAATTTGGCAAATTCTAGCCATTTTTGTGGGGTCCCGTTTTCGTCTGTGAAAAAATTTGGGATGTTTGCCTTGGGGTTTAGTATTGAGTTTACCGCGGATGAATTTTCGGGGTTGTAATAATAACTACAGCTTTCATGTGTTGGGTGTGTGTTTGGGTTGTACTGGTGGTTAATGTTTTCCGGTGGGTGAGCATTTTCGTAGTTGTTAGGTATCTGTGTAGTGTTTGTCGGGTTTAGCTGGTTTGAAGCCATTTATTTGTTTTGTTGTTGTGTTGAAAAAAATATAATAGTTTAGTAGAAGGATATGGCCTACTGTGTTCGGCCAACAGTGTCACTAGCCTTTATAGTTCTATAATAACTATACTGAAAGGTTTCGTGATTGAAATAACAAATGTCGAATGCGTGTTATGTTATTGTTTTTTATCCCACTTCTGACACCAGTTGTTATGAGTGTTATAGTTGTTACTATTGTTAATTACGTTATTTTGTAGGAGAATTTGAAGAGCCCGAAAGAGTCACCGTTAAAACTTGTAGCGGGACAATCGGGGTGCGTGTTGTGTTCAAAATAATAAATTTGCGACTACTTTAACAATATATATATTTTATTCAACCAAAACAAACAATATGTACTTTACTTATCAATTGTATAAATTACCGTTAATAATTGTCCTCCTATAAATGAACGGTTTAGTGGATAGGTAAAAAATCAATTTTGGTTAAATGATATTCAACTATTCCTTGAACTTGTAGAGATGAAGATTATAAATAGATAGTAATGGTTCTTCTATGAAGGAACGGATTAGTGAAATGTCAAGTACCAATTTCGGTTGAATGAAGTATATTCCTTGAGTATATAGGATCCGCGCAGAATCGTGGCAGTACAAGAATTCGATAGTGATTTATGTTCAAAATAAAATTCTTTAATGATATTGTTTGGATTCTCTTCTACGTCTTCTTTTTGATCGGATATAAATTTAAATTTTGTTTTCTAGTTAATTTCTTCCTTAGATAAATTTTTATCGATTTTTTAAATTTGTAATTTTTCCTATAGTGATAATTTACTATGGTAAATTATCACTATATAGTTTAATTTTTTTTAAAATTAAAATAAAACTTTCTCCACGTGCAACGTGCAGAATTGTTATTTGTATTCATAACATACAACTAACAGAACCATAAAAAAAATTAAAAAATTACAATGCATTACATCATGTTTTAAAGCTGCTTGATCAATTCTATTTATTGGTTCTTCTCCTTGTTTAGGATTATTATTTTCATCTAATCTAATATCTAATCTTGTTCCTGGCCCAGTATAATTGTGACGGAATAAATGTCTTTCACCTGGATATTTTTCTGTAGTAAAAGGTTTTAATATTGAAGATGTTGTTTTTGAAGATTGTAGGTCGCCTCCTGTAATATCAACTCTCGTATGTTTTTTAGTTTTGAGATGACTTGCTTTGTGATGTCTTGTAACTTGACAATTACAAGTTTCGCATCTCCAATATTTACTCATTTTAAAAGTTTTTTTATGGGGGAATCTACTTATCAAGAATCTCCCCTAAGATTTTCAATAATTGAAATCTTTCCACCATAAAATTTCATTTCTATTTTCTTTTCTTCTAATATTAATGTATATACTTTAGCTTTAAAATTAGAATCCTTTGTTACATGAAGTGTAACATCAACATTATTTATGGCTAGGCGATCATCTTGGTCTGAAACATTTATACAAAATATAGAATATAAATTTTTGAAATCTTCTAAACTTAATTGCGGTTCAACTTTGAAATCATAACATGTTTCAATATAATTTAGATATGGGAATATGTTTTCATTATTTTCAATATTAAATTCCATTCTATTTATTGGATAATAAGAACTATTTAATTGAATTTGGATTGTTTTTAAATTATCATTTCCAATCTTTTGAATAAACAAGTTGTTATTTTTTTGAAATGATGGATCTGTTTCTTTGAATCCAATCAAGATATATCTTAGTCGGTATGCTAAATTTGCCACCTTTATAGAACATGTTGAACCCTCTGTCATACTCAATTCACTACAGATTCGATTTAAATAATTTACATTTATAGATTTAATTATAAGATAACGCCAATCAAACATTTTTTTCACGATTAATTTCGACAGTTTTCCTGTCATCATCAGGTGGGATATAATACTTATTAATAAAGGATTTTAAACAAATTTAATTATATATAAAAAATTTTTTATTTTATAAAAATATTATTTTTTTAAAAACTTTAACATTTAAAATTTAATATAATAATTTAAGAATTTAAAAATTTTTTATCAATTATTTAATTTAACACAACAAACAATACATACAATACACAAAAGCTTATTTAAAAACACTCAACACACAAGTATTTACAGCATTCTGCACATTAATTTTCGGATTCAATGATTTTATCAACAACGCCTCACAAATCACACGTTCCCAATAATTATCAAAGTTTTTTAATAAAATTTTAAAATCAGACATACCTATTTTAATCTTACAGCCCTTATTGTGCTCACCAATATGGGTCAAAGACTTCGGTCTACAATGTTCTCGAGCTCGAATACAGAGATGACGGGAAGTCTCTCCAATGTATGTGGCATTACACCCATTACATGTAAACTGATAAACGAGATCGGAACACAATTCAACCGGAGTCTTTGACTTATTAATAAACATATTGCGTACTTTCCATGAAGTTGACACTATCCTATAGTTTAAATTCCCTAACTGCTTTCTTATCTTCACTTTATAATCCTTAAAACCTTCTGAGTACGGCAATACTAACACAAATTTAGGCTCATCATCCTTGCTCACATTATTTAATTTATTTAACTTATCAGACTCACACACCTCAACAAAATCACACCCAGATTTTAACTCATCCGACTCACACATCTCAACAAGATCACACCCAAATTTTCTCAAACATGGATCCTTAGGATTTTTAATAAATTTGTCAACAGTCTCTTTCACCATAATTACTAAAAAGGATTTTGAATAACCATTCTTCATCAACAGTTCAACCAATACGTCAACACTCTTTACCGAATTTTTAAAAAGTAGAAGACAAAGACCATGCACGATAAATCAACCCCTTCACCATATTTCTTTTATACTTGAATTCACAAAAACTTTCGGAAGAAGTATAGAGACCAGTATCAGTTGGTTTTCTATAAATCTCTGTCTCATAGTGTTTCTCTTTACGTTGAATTAACAAATCCAAGAAAGCAAGCGATGATTTTTTCTCCGTTTCACATGTGAATACAATGTTTTTATGTAGACTGTTCATATAATGCAAAAACGGGTCAACATGCCTCTTATTTTCAAATATAAGAAATATATCATCCACATACCGTTTATAAACAGTGGGTTTCATACCTTGGAAAGATGCAATTTTCTTTTCTAAGCTTGTTAAAAAAATTGAAGCCATCGTTGGTGCTAAAGGAGAACCCATAGCAACCCCATCTATTTGTTGATACCATTCATTATTGAAAAGAAAATTGATTTTTGAAGTTGCAAATACAAGAAGTTCACTAAATGCTGTTCTATCCAAAATATGATGTTCAGAAATATTTTCATTCCATAACAAGCAACATAATTCAATTGTTTCAACCAATGGTACATTAGTAAACAGACTACAAACATCAAACGAAACCATAATTTCATCCATACTTTGTCTATCATATTGTGCAATGCAGGAAACAAATTCAAAACTATCTTTACATTCAAATTCTGATCGTATCAATGGTTTCAATAATCCATCCAAAAATTTGGCTATTTTATACTGGGCAGTGCCAATCATGGATAAAACAGGTCTCATAGTCACGCCATCTTTATGGATTTTTGGAAGCCCATACATTTTTGCTGGTTGTGATCCCATTGGGCGAATGGACTTAAACAACTCTTCATCAATTTGCTTATTTTTAATTAATTTATTCAGTATTTCTTTCAACAAATTCTCATCCTTAAGAGGAGGATGTATATTCTTAAATGTAAATTCTTAGGATGTAAATTCTTAAATTATTAAATTAAATTTTAAATGTTAAAGTTTTTAAAAAAATAATATTTTTATAAAATAAAAAATTTTTTATATATAATTAAATTTGTTTAAAATCCTTTATTTAATAAGTATTATATCCCACCTGATGATGACAGGAAAACTGTCGAAATTAATCGTGAAAAAAATGTTTGATTGGCGTTATCTTATAATTAAATCATTGCCATGTATGTTTAACTATTTATTTATAGATTTGTTGGAATTTAATCTTTCAAGGAGTTTGATTTCAGAATGTGGATTTAATGTCCATTCAGGTATATGCAATTCAAGTGTTGATACTTTTAATTTAGCTTTTGTATCTGCAGCTCCATAGAACAATCTTTTATCACCTTCTACTCTATTACAGATGAGTTCTATAAAAACATTATGGAGCACCCGGTTATAGTTTTGAAGGAATCCAAATAAGTGTTTTAATTCAAAATAACCTTCAAATTTTTTCAACTTATAAAGTTCAGCTCTTTTATAGTAAGCATAATTTATATCTAAACCATCTTTATCTAAATCTCCTTTATTAACATCAGGAATCCAACCTGTTAATTCACCATATTCGTTTTTATAATCACAACCAGTTAAAATAAAATTTAACATTGTAGAATATACTCCTGGATGCAAAACAGTTTCAATTTCTGATGATCCTAGTTTTAATCTCATGTTGTTGAATAAATTTGGAAAGAAATTATTTTCTAGGGTTATATCTTTGTTTGCTTCAATTTCTAATTCAATTTTATAATATAATTTGGCACTACAAATATCTATTGGGTTTGATGTTTGAAGAGATTGAAAAACTATATCACCCCTACGATTTAAGTTTGCAATAGATCCTGAAGTTGGAGAGATTTTTAAAATATCATTTTTCTTGATTTCATGAGTAAATTCTTTATTATAATCAAGATTTAATTTATTTTTTTCTTGAATTTTAAGATTTATATTATTCATTTTTATAATAAAAATTTAAAAAATGATAAAAATCCGAACTCCGATAGCGCAGTGGGCTAGACTGGCACAGTGGTTCAAATGGATAGCGGTTCAAATCCTAACTACGGTTAGTTTTTTTTTAACATAAAATAATATTAAAAATTTGAAAATAATATTGAAAATGGTGTGGGTATCTTAGATTTATATTTTATTTTATTTATTTTTATTTTATTTTATTTATTTTATTTTATTTTTTTATTAATTAAAAATTTAAAAAATGACAAAAATCCGAACTCCGATAGCGCAGTGGGAATAGACTGGCATTGTGGTTCAAATGGATAGTGGTTCAAATCACGTCTGAGGTTAGTTTTTTTTTCAACATAAAATAATATTAAAAATTTGAAAATAATATTGAAAAATGGTGTGGGTATCTTAGGAAATAAATCTTGTTTATTTTATTTATTTATTTATTAATTAATTAATTTTTAAACATAAATATGAAAAAAAAAATATTGAACCGGTAATTATCGCCACCAGTCTTTCGAACACCCCCGGATCGATTCTATAATGTGCACATTTATTTCTTGGTTGTTTTCGGACCTCTTTCGGATTCGCTTTCGAATTCATTTGTACTTTCGAGCAGCACACTTAAAACGCCGATGAAATCGACTTCGTGAGCGAGAAGCGAATAATAAGGTGTGCTGCTATTATCGAATTGATTCTGATATATAAGTCTGGCCAGCTTGTATATTGGAAGAGATTTGATAAACGAAAGAGGTTGAAATAAAAAAAAAAAAAAGAATGATCCGGATCAAAAAAAACTGTTGAGAGGACAGTGAAAAAAAAAAAAAAAAAAAAAATACCACTGTCCTCTCAGAGCAGTTTTACTATTTTCATAAAATTTTTTATTCTTCAAGATTAAGATTTATAAAATTATAAATTAGTCAAATAGCAACTTGCTAGTTGACATCCTCAAGTAGTGTGTTTATATCCCTAACGACCGCAAGCCGACAAACGTTTTTCATAGTTTTATCAGTATTTTTTTCCCCGTTTTATTAATATTTTTGTTGTTTTTTTAATATTTTTGTTGTTTTTTTTAAGTCTTTATTTTGAAACCAAAATGTCTTCAGAATAAAGAAATTAAAAGATATAGGTTTTTAGGGGTTTTAAGTGTTTTTTTTTACGTTTATGGGGGAAAAATAGGTATAAAACGGGGAAAAAATAGGTATAAAACATGAAAACAGTTGGGAGGCTTGTGGTCGTTAGGGATATTAACACACTACTTCCCAGTTTTCAGACTTGAAATTGAAGTTTACTATTGAAATTCACAAATAGAATAAATGCAGCACAAAATATTCTCCTCTTTGTTTAAATGTTAGCTATTCTGTATTTCTATTCCATCTAAATAAGATAATAAAAATTCAGAAAAACGTGTAATTTCCAACTGTCAAATTTTGACGGCAAATGAACGAAGTAATTTTAAATGTAGAAAATGTGGTGTTGAACAAGTTATTAAAAAACCAAGGACATGCAAAAAATAAATCTTTTCTAAAGACAGTGCATACTTTATTTCAAACTTTTAATAACAAATTGTGTCTATCATGGCGAATTATGATTGAAAAGGAAAACTATCTAGAGGTTTTTTAAGTAATTTTATCCAGATAATTTCAAATAATAACACCACAATGGATATGAAAATTAAAATAACTATACTGATATAAATACCAGCGACATCTTCCAAAGTAATTGATGGAGCGTCATCAGAATTTGTGCTAGATGAACATTCATTTGATGAAGAATTACTTACAGACCAATATTTCGCAAAAAACTTTTCAATCTGGCCAGTTTCTACCATTTTTCTTAAACTACAATTTAATTATAATCAATAAATAATTTTAAAAATCTATAAATAAAAATGGTAATTTTTTCATAAATAAAATACAATTTTTAGAAAATAAATTTTTACAATATATTTTTACAACTCGGCTGTCATCACCAACCACTAATCAATAAAATGATTACGATTATAAGCTTATTAGTAATTACATAATGACATGTGCAGAATTCAATAAAATTTATTAATCTTAGAATATTAATTAAAAATTGGAAATTCCAATTTTAAAGTGTTATCTAAGAGTTTCATAACTACTGGGAATGTATAAGCCTTCGAGGTGAAATACATTTAATACAAAAATCAACATTCAAAATACATTGACTAAATGTATTTTGAGGGTGTTTAATTAATTTTACTAGGATTACCAAATTTATTTGGATGCTTCACAAATAATTAAATAATTACTAATGCATTTGTAATATATCTCTTCAACTGAATTTGTTTAGTGCCTGATAATAATAGCCGAACTGGCGAACCAAAAGACAAAAATGGTGTTTTTTTATTTAACTAAATAATTTGTTATTTCATTTTATTTAAATTTTTTATTTTCTTACTAGATTCAAGAAATTCGACTAAAAATTGTATTGCATAAATTATTTTTTAGATATAGCTTGTTTTTTTTCCTTTATGCAGACTTAGAATTAATTTTTCTTTGACATATGTCTTTGTACGTCGTGATAACAAGTCGACCTTTCCCTTCTAGCTTTAGCATTTTCAATTATTTTCTTTTTGTAAACTCTTTCTATTCACCAAAACCTTTGCTAGCAGACTGAACCTACATTTATTAATTTTCATTAACTTTTTCCCCAGTAGGGAGTAATAAGCCATCTGACACAGTGGCTTTTGATTGACTGAAAAAAAGCATGACTGATCTAAATGATGACTTAGATGCGACATAAGTCGGCGGAAATTAATAGTAGCTAAAGAGACATAGTTAAATGTTGTGAGTTATCGTTGAGATATAAGAACTTGAGATATTCTAACTACTCATTGAAAACATTTTTTAACAAAGACCCTTTCTCAAATTTTATGATTTGTCCATAAATCAAATAAAATAGTTATTTTTCAAATTTTCGAATTTTTTTGGCAAGACATTTTTAATGTATTGCACATGTCTTTCTTTGTTAATTATGTATTACTTTACAAATACATTTATTTTAATTAGACAATCATTTAGAACAAATAATGGATATTTATATATTGATGATTTATTTTCAGAATTTCCGGATACTAATTGTGGTTCGTTGGACTTATTTTTCTAACTTCTTTCATTATAAGACAGAATTCTTTTGAGCCGGTATTTGTTTCAAAAATGTCTGTTGAAAAATCACAAATTAGTTTTACCGGGGAAAAATACTTTCAATGACTCATTGTCTTTGTTATCTTTGTTATTCCTACTTTCCTCGTTTGTACAAAATGGTATTATTATATCAATAACGATTTAATGTTTAATATATTTATAACATTTAGTGAATTTAAGTGTCATAAATATTAATCAAAAATATTTATCTCTTTAGGATCGAAGATTATTATGTAATGAACATGAATTATGACACATGTTTCAGATATACAATAAGCATACACACGCGTCAAATCATTCACGATAATTATTAATTAGGTAATTTAATTATTAGATTACTAATAATTATAAATTTTAAAACATAGGATTCCTTTTATATCTCGAGTAACCTAGACCAAATTCGACATTTTATTAGACTATATAAGAATCTTACTACATATCTAAAATCGGCTTAAACGGAGAATCTTTTTGCATTGGAAATGCTAAAGTCGACGAATCAAACTGTTCCGGTATAATATATATTTTGGTGCAAAACCTTTTAACAGCGTATAGTATTGGAGAAGTATCAGAAACGCAAACTAAATCGGTGGCATCCTCTTCAAGAACCTAAAGGTTAAACATATTAGATATCAACTGACATTTTTTTCAAACATAATGTTTTTTGTCAAAAATTTAATAAAATAGCTTCATGATTTTTGTTTAATCTTCATCAAATAATCTGTCAAATCTCCCAAGTCAAATCCATTCTGCAAATTTCAAAAGGCAACTCATAACCTTCATAAAGTGGCATAATATGTAGTACACTATCTCCAAAATCTAAAACAAAACCCTTTGTACCAGTTTTTTTCTTTTTCAGCTTTTTGATTAAGTGGCGCCTCGGTAAGAAGAATTTGATTGCCTTCTGGTGCAGTTCTCAATTCATTGTAAACTGTATGATGGAACATGATGCCAATTCAATATTAAATTGGATATTTTATTGTCAAAATATCTCTTTTAGATTAAGCTGAGTTTCATCACCCACATAACTAACTTTCTGGCCCATCCCAATGATACTACCTGTAAATTCTGTTTTTACAATCAAGATTCATTGTCAAAGTAGTAATATCTTGAAACATTGAGTTAGTAATTATTCAAACAGTTGATCTTGAACGATAGAAAACCTATATTTCCGAAAACTACAGGAATCTGAATAACTCTGTAAATCAAACAAAGATAAAGAGGAATCCAATCTATCAGAAAGTTCCAAAACTAAATATTTCAGGAGAAACCAAAAATAATAATGCGGCACACATATACTCACAAACTCAACTACACCCGTTTGCACTGAATAAGATCAATACGTGTATATTATATAAACATACAAACTTACCCGTGAGTTGATTTTTAGCGTTGCAATGAATAAACGCATTTAATATAGAAAGGTGAGAAAGTGGTAGAAAAAATAAACTGACACACAAAACACAACACATAGTAAAAAATGCATGCAAATTTTCGATATGTTGAATCGTTGTAATGAATAAACGCACTATACTAAATCATTTACAGACATTTTTAAAGTTTATTAGAAAAAAATGAATGAAAAAACCTTCTAACGAAAAATCCGATAACTCAACTTTGAGTTCTATAGATAATGAAGACATTATTTCGTAAGATTTATCTTAAATTTTTAATAAATTTATTAGTTTTTAGTATTTCACATTGCCCTGAAATATCAACTTTGCCGTCCGATGTTGGGAAAAAACTAGAAAATCGTAAATTTTATTAACCTAAATTTAAAAATTAATATTTCTATAGAATTTCAGAACTTGACAAAATCCGGTTAGTCAATTCAATGGAAAATGGGGAAGATTTTTAAAATTTCGGGCAATTATTAGGAATTCGCAAAGAATCAATCAGAAATATAATTTATAAATATAAAAAATTTGGAGAAATATCCATAGGAATACGAGGCGGCAGCAATCAAAAAATTTCCGAAATACAAGGAAATCTTTTACTAGATTTTGTGGAAGAAAACTTCTATGCATCTATTCAAAAAATGTGTAATTACATGATGCAACAAAATTGTATTGCTTCAAAAGCAACAATTTGCAGATTTTTGAAAAATATTTAATTTCAGCAAAAAAATCCGGCCATGTGTAGCTGCAAGAAATTCAGATCGCGTCCTAGAAAAAAGATTCGAATATGTGACACGATTCCAAGAAGATGGCTGGCTCAACATCAAATTGATATACATAGATGAATGTAGCTTCAACACTTCGACAAACCAAGCAACGAAGAAAGGTGAGCGTATTTACGCAACAGTGGCAAGTAACCGAGGGTCAAATATGTCACTGTTTCTAGCTATTGGCGTCAAAGGGCCAAAACATCAAATATTAATTGTAGGATCCTACAAAAAGGATACCTACTAACTTTTTATAAATGAATTAAGTTCTAAACTGAATGATACTGGATATCATATCATTCACGATAATTCTTCAATTCATGGAGGAGCATTATCACAAAATAATTTTATAGAACATCTGCCACCTTACAGCCCATTCCTTAATCCCATTGAAAGCGTCTTCAGCAAGGTAAAATGCAGCATAAGAAAGGCAATATCAAGAGCAACTGGATTCAGTACGATGTCATTCGAAAGAAGAATTGATATTTTAGGCGATTAATAAATTGCATTTGTTATTTAATTACTTAATAAAATAATAATAAAACTCACATTACATTGAAATAATTCCAAATAATAATAATAATAATAATAACATCTAAAACTCCTGAAAGATTAATTAAAAATAATTTATAATAAAAAATGCTGATAAAAGATATTATTTAAGAGCTTGAATAATGATCTCATATCTTTATGGATCAATATTTAAGCCTTAAAGTTTACTTTAAATAAAAAAAAATTACTTGAAGCCATTTCTAAAATGGCTAAATACAAATAGTTAAAATAGCTAAATAAAATACCTAAATAAGTTAAACTGAATGCATGTAGTTAAATTAACCACATGCATTCCAAAAATTGCATTATTAAGAATGACGCATCTATAATTGATTGTACAATTGGTTGTATTATAGATGCGTTTATTCAGTGCAAACGGTGTACTCGTGTTCGCAACCAGGCAAAAAAATATGTGTGCACTTAAATTCGAATAGTCACAGTTAATCAATTTTAAAAGTGTAAGTAAAAATGAAATTTTTTAAATTTAAATATATTTTAAGGCTTGAATTTTGATTTCATATAATTATGAGATCCATTATTTCAAGCTCTTAAATATTACTTGTAATCAGCATTTATAATATATTTATAATTATTGATAATTAAATTTCAGGTGCTTTTTTAGGTATTTTATGATATGTTATGAATTTGGAATTATTTCAATAAAATGTAAGTTATATATATTTTTAACTAAAAAGAAATAAAATAATCACCAAAAACATTTATTTTTTAAGAAATAATGGTTCCAATCGATTTTTTTGGAGATTCCCAGTAATCTTCCAAAATCTTTATAATTTTCTCCATTTTCATATGCATTGATGAGACGGATTTTGTCATTTTCTGAAATTCTTTGAAAATATTATTTTTTTTAGTTATTAAAATTTACGATTTTCGAATTTTTTTTCTTCAATTCCAAAGATGTCGATGGAACTTGTTGAATATCTTCACCACAAAGGCGTTTGACTAGAAATATCTGATATGCTGTAAAATATTTTAATTATTTGTAATTAAATAAAAAAATTCTTACATTGTCAGATCTTCAACTTCGCAAAATGGAAATGTCTCCAAAGAAATATCTGAAAATCTAAAGAAATATTAACTTCAAAACCTATTTTATAAATAGATCTTACGATGTTTTGTCGTCCATTTCTCAAAACTCAAAGTTGAGTTCTCAGATTCAAAATCCCAATTTTTTTTCAGCCATGAATTTTAATAATTTTAAATTAATGATATGTTAACAGTATGTTAATGACTCTCTACTTTCGGAACAAAAAAAGCTATATTAAATTTGCGTGTATTTTATATTATGTGTCCTGTGTTTGTATGTAAAATGTATTTTTCTGTCACTTTCTCAATTCCTATAATAAAACTTTCTACATTCGGAACATTAAATTTTTGCACACAGGTAAGTTTGTGTGTTGCTATAATATAATTTTATCGATTTTTTTTTAGATTATAGAAACTCTTATATTGTGGAAACGGGTGTAAGAATGACGCATTTGCAATTGATTGTACAATTGGTTGTATTATAGTTGCGTTTATTCAGTGCAAACGGTGTACTCGTGTTCGCAACAGGACAAAAAAATATGTGTGCACTTAAATTCAATTAGTCACAATTAATCAATTTTAAAAGTGTAAGTAAAAATGAAATTTTTTTGAAAGAAATTGAAAATATAGTCATTGTGAAAATTTTGTCACATGAAAAATATATGTTACTTAAATAAAATATTGAAAACATTTTAATCAATAATTAATTTTTTTTTATAAAAAAGCTGCTTTCTTTCAAGATTAAATAAATTAATGTTTTTAAACAATTATTTACAATTATAATTATTATAAATAATTTTACCTTCATTGGACAATCATCAGCATTTTTAATAAATATAGCTCTAGAATATAAT